>JAKUCM010007876.1:0-34020 GCA_023374145.1 Lepidium sativum
GAACCAAAGAAAAAAATCATTGTTAGCATGCAATATGGTAAAAATAAATGAGGATGTAGATTTTTTTCATTTTCAATCTTCTTTTATGTTTCATCTTTCTTTCTCTCTTATAAACCCAAATTTTTATTTCATTTTCATAGCTGTAATTTCTCTCTATCTGTTCCTCAGTTTTCATTTAAATCAAATGGGTTTTAAGAAAGTTTTGATCTTTAAATTGAATGATTTGTTAAAATTGAATGAATATTTGATTTGCTTTTCTTGTTATTGTTGATTTGATGAAAACCAGATCGAGTCTAAGTTGATTGGTTGGAGCTAAATTGATTTGCATTGGTGAAGTGATTCACGGCGGAGGTGAATTCACCAGAGGGGAAAACAACATTTCCTTTAGCTTTTGCTTCGTCTGCCATGGATTGAATCTGAGATTAAGGATTTGGTCGTTCTTCTCGAAAATAGCTTGATGGATTAAAAGGATTTTGGGTCAAGACGGATGTTTGGAATCAAGTTTTATATTACGTTTGTTAAGGATAATATTATCCATAACCACATTAAGTCATACAAAAGTTAATTTATTTCTTACTCTCATAATATGTTACCTCTGATTTAAAAAGTTTGATTTTTTCTCATCTTCTTTTCTTGTTTATAAAAGATTGATTTTCTGTAGTATATATATATATATATATATATATATATATTTAACACATACTATTATTTTCTTCGGTAATATATGTATTAGGTAATTTATGCGTTACTCTCTCATTATATATGTGTTAATAATTAACAAATCTAAAGACAAAACAAGCAAATGAGCAATATTTCACCAAAAAATACTGGTTTAAACCTTCAACAAAAAGTATTTAATGCATTACTATCTTTAACATTTGGAAATAACATTTGGAAATATTTAACCGATAAGTATTATTACCTTAAAGAAAATAATTAACTTTGATATTAACCGATAAATTTATCTAACTCATGTTATAATGTTTAATTAACTACACATTATAATAATAATAAAAAACATCATAATAATATTTAAAGAACTAGTTTTCAAAAACATGTTATTACCTTAATTTACCCTAAATCATAACTATCGAAGAGTTGTCACAAAATAAATCTCTGGTGAAAAATGTTATTCCACAGGATCTTAGATGAATTTTTCAAAAAGTTCACATTTTATTGGTAATAAAAAACCATATATGAGTAATATTGGTGAGCTTATGTGTCTTGTATATTATATAACTTTTGCTAATAACCTATTCGCAAAAAGCTCGGAAGACTTTTTGTTGGTTTTGTAGATCCATGATATTTATCATATCCATATAAAATTTAATTGCAAACGAATTCAGTACGTTTTTAAATACTGCAGAAAGGCGATTTTATGATATTCCAGGTGACCAATGCAGGTAAGAAACCATATTCCCCCAAAACATTTCTCATATATACAAGAACTTGAGGAGAATCAAAAAGTGGTTATCTAGTATATTTGTTCAACAAATGATGCAATTGATCTATTTCCGAAAGCAATTCCCACTAACATTCAAAAAAGATGTTTCACAGCATCAAGATGTGTGAACTACAATATTTAATAAAAAAAATTTATATTTATTTTTTCAGAGAGAAATTATGTAGCTATTATTTTTTTTCTTGTCATAATTTTTATCCAAATGAAATTTTTCATGATTAAAAAATCATGCATAGTACGTAATACATCACTAATGACATATATTTAAGGGGAGTGTTATTAAGAGGATAATTATAGATTGAAATATTTTATTAATTGATGTTAACCGACTTACCTTATCTATCATCTTTACATTACTATAAATACGGGGTTAGAGATTATTACTTTCTCTCACCCCTTCGTTTTCTCTTTCTACTTTTATCCTATAAATATAATAATATGATATATTTTGAGAGTTAGTACTCAATTTATCCTTATTGATCTTAAATTATTGGGTCTCGAGTTGGGCGTTTTAGGCATAATTATGTTTGGTTAGGTCCGTCTTTCTCTGACGTTTACTTTGGTTAATCTTCAAGAGTTTTGCCTTGTTGCTTTTCATGTTTAATATTTATCTTAGGTCTTTGTGTTTAGTGTGGTCTTTCCGATGATTTTTGTTGGATTGTCTAGCAACGGGTTGAAGATGGGATGAAATAGATGGTCTTTCTTACACGGTTTAGTCATTTTTGATGAGCAAATGGCTTCGTATTTCGGTCTAATTCTGTGGTAATTGTTTATATGTCATCGATATTAAATTTATGCACTGTAAAAATTGGGAAAATAACAAATGTTCACTAGCTAAATTTATCGTAAGATACATGGCTTAAAACACAACGTATGATAAGATTTACATGATTTTATTATACGTGAATAAAGTTTTGTTGACGAAAAAAAACGTTTTATTCATCCGAAATTCCCTTATGAATCAACTTTTGTAAGATGCTATATATTGGGCCGGATACTTTCAAATAGGCCGCAAACACGCGAGGTTATTTTCGTCATTACGTAAGGCTCTAAAATTATTCGTTAATTAGACCATTTTGGTTCTAGGGTTTCAGTTTTCTTCCCTCCGCGCTCTTGGGTTCGAGTTGAGAGCTTTTCCGGATTCCAGATAGCGGAAATCGGAACACCTTCATTAACATCTTCAGGTTTGCTCTACCCTCTCCGTCAATCCCTAAATGCTTATTTGTTTACTGTATTCGTCGATTTGTGGGAATCTTACTCTCTTCTTCTATGAACGATTCGCATAAACCATTCAGTTGGTTAACTCTTGATTTTGTTAAACTTTTTCTTTTTTCTCATCTTTCTGAGAGATACCGAACGATTAGTGCTCTAGAAACCACTAAATGCCATCGTTTCTGTCACTCTCTACTTTTACTATGAAATCTTGTTGTTTCTCATGTGGATTAGAGTTACCTAGTTGATGTTGTCGAGCTTTCTACTGTGATAATGCTTAAAAAGAACGATTTGTTGCATTTGCAGGGAGATAATACTCTGTTGTGTGAAAATGAGTAATACAGCTCATAGGACTCCTAGAACAGGAAGACAATCTTTGCTCTTTCAAGATTTAGCTTCTCCTGTCTCAGCACGCAGAGGAAAATTCTCGAGCCCAGGGCAGGCAGCTGCGGTATCTGCACTATGGCGTGAAAATTTTGGAGGATCGGATCTTCCACCACCACCAATGTATACTTTGGATGACCGGTCGGATTTCTCTCCTGAGGCAGGCATTGCAGACTACTCAGCGTCTCCAGATGTCAAATCTGACAGAAGAACACCTTTCCAGAGTTCTGGAAAAAATGTTGTAACTCCCGCTAAAGGAAAGTTGGAGGCAAGCCCGTCTTTTTCTTTAATGAATGCACAACAGAGTCAGCAAGTTTCAGGGAGTCCGAGTTGGTGGTCGCAGACAAAGGCAGGTAGTAGTACTGAACAGGATGATAAAGGAAAGGGCTCTCCTGTAGAAGGCGTGGTTCAGCCAGGTGCATTGGTCACTCTTCCACCACCAAGGGAAGTTGCTAGGCCAGAGGTTCAGAGGCAGATCATACCGACAGGAAACCTTGATGAAGAAGAGTGGGTCACTGTCTATGGGTAAGAAAATTTAATCCTCATTGCTCACATCTTCCTCTTTTCATTTGTAATCGTTTTGCTGTAGTGATGGTCTGTATTTGTCAACATTCCCTCGTCTCTGAAATTCTTAGTGCATAGTTTATAACTGGTATATTGGTCTATTTCTCACGTCTACAATCTTAGAGAACTGTTCATCTTAATTGCAGTTGTTGACGCTTTTTTGGTTTTTGTTAACCATCATGATCTATGAAATTCTAGGTCACCAAATTTATGGTAATAATGTTCACATATGTCTCAGTCTTGGATTGTGTCTTTGTCTTTGAGCATTGTGAATTCTGGCTCTCTTCATGGATAATAACTGTTATAATGGTACTGTTATTCAGTGCCTTATCTTCTCTATTTCCCATTTTTCCAATCCTAAGAACTGATCATCGTAACTGCTTTCAGATTTTCTCCAGGTGATACGAATTTGGTACTACGGGAGTTTGAAAAGTGCGGTATGATCTTAAAACATATTCCTGGTCCAAGGAATGCCAACTGGATGCACATCCTCTACCAGGTTGCTCTTCTTCCCTTCAAACCTGTTTTATGCATGGTGATAAGTATTCATAATTTTTCGAGACGATTAATCATCATATTCTTGAAATACTAATTGAACCTTCTCAATGATAGAAACTACAGAAATTAACAAATGGTCTATGTATTTGATGCAGAACCGGTCTGATGCACAAAAGGCGCTGAACAAAGCCGGGATGATGATAAACGGAGTTGTAATAGTAGGAGTGAAGCCAGTAGACCCGATACAGAAGCAAGCGTTAAACGAAAGACTCAACAACCAAGGTTTCATGCCTTTACCTCCACCATCATCCACTAGAGACACTGCTCGACCCTCGTCTCATCCTCACTACTTGCAAAACGGTAGTGCTTTCTCCCCGCAACCAAGTGGCGGTGCAATGGCTTCTCCTTCAAAGTCGATGGTGTCAAAATTCTTTGACTTGATGTTCGGTGTTTAAAGTTTCTTCGGTTGGTGGGTTTTTCCCAAGTAATCTTCTATTACACAAAAGTTATAATGTTTTGAGAACATAGAGGCCAAGTAAATTCAGAGCGTGATCCAATTATAACTGTAAGAGTTGTTATCAGAATTGTATGTGTATTGATAACAGCTATCATTGTTATTAATGTGATAAAAAAAATCCCAACTTTAAGCAGTGGTTCTTTTTGAATTTTTGTTTGGATTCGAGCAGTCTGATGTCATGTATCGTGCAGAGCGAACCTCCATTACGAATGCTTGAAGTTGAAAGACACAATTTCCATAGACCTGAGAGGCCTCACGGGCAGTGTTTCAGAACCTTCCACTAAAAACTAGCCACGTATCCAGCAAATGTGTTTATATATCCCCTCTTTGGCTCGCGTTACTTTCATGTGTATACTCGATTAGAACTCAAAATGGCGAAAGCATCAGAGCAGAAACAAGACTTGGGCGTTGTGGTGGAAGAGACAAAGCTTGATATCCGCGACGTAGTCCACTCAACCAACACTTACGGTGAGGATAACTGTCACAGTATCAAAAGACGCAATGACGTGGCAATGGTTGTGATAAGAGCCATGTGCATGGCCGTATCGACGGTGGCTGTGACGTTAATGGTGACAGCCCATGAGACTAGCATGACCTCTCTCTATGGCTTCGAGTTTCAGCTCCACGCCGTTTGGTCTCTCTCAGATTCTCTAATGTAAGTAAGACAACTTCATTAAATCATAAATCATGACTGATATAATATACTGACGGCTTTGTTGTTACAGATATCTTGTAGTTGTTACATCGGCAACTGTTCTTTACTCGCTGCTCCAACTGGTTATAAGTGGAATCAGACTTATGAGAAAACATCCAGTGATTCCGACAAGAAGACAAGCATGGTTTTGCTTCGTTGCAGATCAGATTATGGGATATGCAATGGTGAGTGGTGGATCTGCAGCTTTAGGAGTGACGAACATGAACAGAACAGGAATCAGACACATGCCTCTTCCCAATTTCTGCAAATCTCTTTTTTCCTTCTGTGACCATCTCGCTATCTCCGTCGTCTTCGCAATGTTCGCGTTTCTCCTCCTCGCTGTTTCCTCTGTACTCGATGTTCTCCGTCTCTCACGCCACAATATTACCATTTAACCCCTTTTGTACTTTTCTTTCTTCGAATTGTTTGTTTCAATCGATGTCAGCGAATCTTCGAATTACGTATTTATATATGTTTTAAAATAAATTCAAAAGCACCCGCGACAAAATTAACGTCAAGAGTTATATGGGCCGAACTTATACTATTGGGCTTTTAGAAGCCATTGTATCTCACCACTGTCCTGTCTTCTGCTGCTTCTTCTTCTTCTTCTTCTATCCCCTTGGCCTGGAAAATACGACTAGAGTACACGAAGCTCTATTCTTCGTTTTAATGACGGTCAATCTATCCGGACTCGCTTTGTTTATTCCAATTCACTTCTTCATGTAAGTGGAATTTACCTTTCCTTTGATCGACTTACATAATGTCTTGTCGTTTCCCTCTAATTTCGTCGCCACCCTCTCAATTCCTCTCTCCGAGAATCCTAAGATTGTCCAGCAATTACCCTTCAATTTCATGCCAAAACAATTCACCTACGAATGATATTCATGATGATGGTAGCAATAAAGAAAAAGCCAAGGCAAACCAAGTCAATCTTCTCGCAATACCCATCACACTCACTGTAATCTCCGCCTCTCTGGCCCAACCATCGTTTGCAGCTAAAGTATCTGAGAGAAAGAAATCCCAGAAAAAAACCCAGGAAGCTTTGACCCTTGAACAGCTTAAAGCTTGGTCCAAAGACCTGCCTGTAGTTTCGAATCGTATACCGTACACCGACATTTTGAGCTTAAAGACTGAAGGTAAGCTTAAACATGTGATAAAGCCTCCTAATTTAAGTTTGCGGGAAAAGGCAGAGCCTGTGTTAGTAGTTTTAGAGGATTCTAGAGTACTGAGGACTGTACTGCCTTCTTTAGAGGGTAATAAAAGGTTTTGGGAACAATGGGATGAGTTAGGGATCGATGTAGCATGTGTCAATGCCTATTCTCCTCCGGTGAAGAGGCCTCCCGTGCCGACTCCTTATTTGGGGTTCTTATGGAAAGTGCCCGCTTATATGTTGACATGGGTTAAGCCAAAGAAGGAGTCCAAACGTGCTGCTGAGTTGAAAATGATGAGAGAGAATTTCAAGAGGCAGAGGAAGGAGGAGATGGAGCGGATGAAAGAGGAAAGAGAGATGATGGAAAAGACAATGAGGGCGCAGAAGAAACAGCAAGCGAGGAAGAAAAGGAAGGCGCTTAGGAAGAAGAAATATGAGGAGTCTTTGCGTGAGGCGAGGAGAAATTATCGAGATATGGCGGATATGTGGGCAAGATTGGCTCAGGATCCTAATGTGGCTACAGCTCTGGGATTGGTATTCTTTTATATATTTTATCGTGTAGTGGTGCTCAACTATAGGAAGCAAAAGAAGGATTATGAAGATAGGTTGAAAATCGAGAAGGCAGAAGCAGATGAGAGGAAGAAAATGAGGGAGTTAGAGAGGGAAATGGAGGGAATTGAGGTAGAGGATGAGGAGGTTGAAGAAGGAACCGGTGAGAAAAATCCATACTTACAGATGGCTATGCAGTTCATGAAGTCAGGTGCACGTGTTAGGAGAGCATCGAATACGAGGCTACCTGAATATCTAGAGAGGGGTGTAGATGTGAAATTTACAGATGTTGCTGGGCTTGGGAAGATTCGTCTCGAACTCGAGGAAATCGTTAAATTTTTTACTCATGGAGAGATGTACCGCAGGAGAGGGGTCAAGATTCCAGGTTCGATGTTGTAAAAACTTTTGTTTTCCCTTATATCAACAAGTATTTGGTAGAAAGGTTATATAAGCTGTGAAATGCTTCAGTTTGATCATCTGTCTAATTATGTATTATTCTTCAGGTGGTATTCTTTTATGTGGCCCCCCTGGGGTTGGAAAAACTTTATTGGCTAAAGCTGTAGCTGGTGAAGCAGGAGTCAATTTCTTCTCTATCTCTGCTTCTCAGTTTGTGGAAATATATGTTGGTGTTGGTGCATCTCGTGTCCGAGCATTGTACCAAGAAGCTAGAGAGAATGTACGTTTAGTATATTCCTTATCTATGTGGAGCGTGAAACTTAAATCTCACTTCCATGCATCTAGTATTCTCATTGTAAAGTAAAAAAAATCAGTCTATCACTGGAAGGTAATTTTAAGCTGATGTAATTGCAGGCTCCATCTGTGGTATTCATTGATGAATTAGATGCTGTTGGAAGGGAGCGTGGGTTAATAAAGGGTTCTGGAGGACAAGAAAGGGATGCCACTCTTAATCAGGTTCCAGACATTTTAGATTTGGTGATGTCCTTTCTTTTTTTATAAGGGGTAAAAAAAATTTCTTGTTTTTTCTCGTTGTGTTACAGCTCCTTGTTTCTTTAGATGGTTTTGAAGGAAGAGGAGAGGTCATTACCATCGCTTCCACAAACAGACCAGACATTCTAGATCCTGCGCTTGTGAGGCCTGGAAGGTTTGACCGCAAAATATTTATCCCTAAACCTGGTCTTATAGGACGGAAGGAAATTCTGCAGGTAATGGCGTGGTCTCTATGTTTATGTGTTCTAAACCTGTAAATCTGTTCTGTATAGTAGAACATTGTCCTTGGTCCAAAGTTATATATATTTTTCGGTTTTGCTCTTAGGTCCATGCTCGGAAGAAGCCAATGGCTGAAGATTTGGATTATATGGCAGTTGCTAGTATGACAGATGGCATGGTTGGAGCAGAGCTTGCTAATATCGTTGAGATAGCGGCAATTAATATGATGCGTGATGGAAGGACAGAGGTGGGATTATATATCTGCTCTTGCTCTTATGCTAATATTATTGAGAATTTTATCTTCAATACCAGCGAGTAAAGACTGAGAAATCATGTATTCTCTTTAACTATACTGCAGCTAACAACAGATGATTTGCTTCAAGCTGCACAAATAGAAGAAAGAGGAATGTTAGATAGAAAAGATAGGAGCTTCGAGACGTGGCGACAAGTCGCTATAAATGAAGCTGCTATGGCTGTTGTGGCAGTGAACTTTTCTGATCTGAAGAACATAGAATTTGTAAGTTTCTTGAATCTTTGTTTTTCCTTAAAACGCCTCCTTTCTACATTGAAGTTTAAACTTTCTGTTCTGCCACACCATGACGTCTCGATGACTTTGACCAGCTGACAATCAACCCTAGAGCTGGTAGAGAGTTGGGTTATGTCCGGGTGAAGATGGATCATATCAAATTTAAGGAAGGCATGCTTAGGTTTGTTGCTTTCATCGTACAGGTTACTTGCTTAATTACAAGGGTTCGTTATATAATCTATGTCCTTTTGTGGTCAACTATATGCAGCCGACAATCTATCTTGGATCACATCACTGTTCAGTTGGCACCTCGGGCTGCCGATGAACTATGGTACGGAGAGGATCAGGTGAGAGATCCGATCTCCTTTAACCATGTCACAGCATCAGAAAATACATCTAAATATGTTCTATAATTTTACTTTTCTCAAATAGTGTTTTTTTAGTTACCAATTCTTGCAAATGATTTATTCCAGTTAAGCACAATATGGGCGGAAACATCGGATAATGCAAGATCAGCTGCTCGATCATTGGTTCTTGGTGGTCTTTCTGAAAAGCATCATGGCTTGAATAACTTCTGGGTAGCTGATAGAATTGATGTAAGCCCATATCGACAAATTGTCTTCATTTCAATTATCAGAAACAAGTATCATCTTCTGCTACTTGGATTTGCAGGATATTGATGCAGAGGCATTGCGGATATTGAACATGTGTTACGAGTGTGCTAAAGAGGTAAAAGAGACTTCTAAATCGACTAAATCTAGATCATGACATCTCGTTTATATTACTGGTTCTTTTAAATATAAATTACAAATGCATACATCAGATTCTTGGAAAGAACCGGACGCTCATGGACGAGGTGGTAGAGAAACTGGTTCAAAAGAAGAGTCTTTCGAAACAAGAGTTCTTCACTCTTGTTGAGCTTTATGGCTCTATTAGACCAATGCCGCCAAGCATCCTTGAACTCAGGAAAACAAAACGGCTTGAGCTGGAAGAGACGGTGGTGAAAACTGGACATGTCTAACGCGAGGTACAGTTCGTAAAATCGTTTTGGAGAAAAGAGACAGTTCGTGGCAAAAGTAGGGATTTTACAGCAAAACCCATTAGAGACAATGAGCTTGATCTTTTAGGTTTGGTATGTAAACATAGATAATTTGACCTTCAATAGTAAATCTTTGTTTTATCCATTTAGAAGTAATTGTCAATTCTAAACTACTTCACTTGTCTTAAAGAAGGTTCGGGGATCTTTCAGACATGTAGCAATAATGTCAAAGCATGGGATTATCAATTGCACTGCCCCAAAATAAGATTGAGAGACATTGGAAAATGTCACATGGTAATGTATGAAAGGTTGGGTGTTCTTTTTAGGTGAAATTGCAAATTGATAGTAACGAAATTTAGAGTCCAGGGTTGGTCAATATACATCAAGCAAGTAGATTATTATTATAGAATAAGAGCAGATAAGATTTGACTTGTAAGATTCGACAGCTAAATGATATTTACATATTACCAAATTATTTACTTAAATCTTCTTATTGGTAATGGGCCACCTTATAATGGCTTAGTCTCTTCATTATTGAATTGAAGCCACTCTTCTCGTTTTATAATATAAAATCTTCAACAAAATTAACCGCTGATTTGCATTCTACATTAAAGAATACTTTTTAAGTTGTTTTTTTATATTTGTCATAATCTTTGTAAACAGTCTCTTACACAATTTCGTTGGGGTCTTGTCTCATACCAAAGTGTTAAAAGTTATTTATCTTATTATTCAACGGTAAAAAATATATTTGAATACGTCAAAAAAAAAAAAGAAATAAGAGAGATAGAGGAGAACAAAAAGAGGTCGTTGCGACAACGGCAATATTTGACTCCTATTCGGTTGCTCGTTCCCACGCCACCATCTTCTCCTCGTTGTCAATTTTATAATATTTGTGAATTTAAACCAACACGCTCAAAGTATTGTTAAAGTTAATTAAATTAATATTTTTTTTGAAAACCTTGTGTTTACGAAAGACTCATCCACGCTATAACTTTAAATCAAAAATATTTGTGAATCCACGTTATGTGAAAATCCAAGTGCGTTTTTATGGATTACTGATTTATTAGTATTAGGGTTTGTGCAAAATAAACATCAAAGTAATTCACGTTCGTTTTGAATATTTAAAAGAAAAAAATGCAAAATTGTCCAGCCATAGACTTGAACGCGTTACTTTTATGGCCCTGTAAGTGATTAAAAGAAATGGAAGATATTAAAGATATTATATAGATATTTGTAAGATGCATTAAAGGTTTAACATAGGAGACATAAGCGTGACACCATAATATCATGAGTATTGTCTTGCAAGTCGACCAGGTCTGGTTACAACAGCCCGAATGGACAAGGGATAAAGTATAGCAATAGACAAAGATGGAGAAGCACACGAAGAGTGGCGTGGCCATTACGCTAGTGAGACATGGGAAGCGTTTCTCGGAAGCAGAATAATGATTGTTGGTGATAGTAGTGGAAGAGGTGCAGTACATATTGGCAATCGATATGGATCTCACGACGCAGCTGAGCGTGAGACCCCAGAGATGTCCTAACGCATGCAATGAACAGAGATGATAGCCACATAGATTTACGAGGAAGTGGAGATAGAGTGAACACACCCACTGATTCTTCACACATAGGCACAATTATGCATACAAGTGTAGCATGGGAATCCGATGACAAGGATATGAATTGTCTATCTGACATGGATTAGTTGGATTATGAATTGCACGTTACTTGTGTAATAATATGTGTCGTTGTTGTAGTAATGTGTAACATGGTATCTAACCTATTGCGTAGATACTAAAGACGTTATGGGTGTAACTTATGGCATAAACAAACATTTAACGCATCCTATCTGAGTACAACACTACGTACAAACTGACCTAACACGTAAATATACTTGGGAACAGTAGATATAGTGTATCGGTGCAAAAGAATGTAAGCATGTACCAAGTTGTGTAGATGTCTACAAGACATAGAAGAGAAGAGTCTGAGAACAAGACATATATGTTGCTTGTTTACAATTGATTCCTATCCCCTCTCACTAATTTTCCGACTGCTAAGCATCTTGATCGCTTTCTCCACAGTGACATCAGGATCCATCCCAAACAACACAGAGTAGGGCTCTTTCATAATAACTGAGCCCTTTTTTGTTGTTTTCCACAAGTGGATATGCCCCACAGCAGAGACCAGTTACTATACGAAGTGAAAACTGAATAGGCTGCCCTGTAAACAAAAACCATAGCTCTTTCTTCTTCTTCACGACCAACTGCCTACCAAACATGAACAAAGAAAGGGTCCCAGACCATGCATGTTTTTCTGGAATGTTGAACACAATTCCAAGAGAAGTTTGCTTTAGCTCCGCATCTAATCTGGATCAAGAGCACCAATTATGTTACTGATTGTTGATGACCTATGGTAGACAATAGCTCTTTCCCCAAGAGGTTCATGACCATGAGCAAAAAGTCGTGAATGGGTCTGGATTCGCCACTTGTTTAACAAAAGAAATAAAAAATACAAATTCGTTTATGTGTCCAGTGAAAAGACACAGGCACCCATGGTAATCTACCACTACCAATCACATCGATAGTCAAACTTATGTAAACAAGTAGTTAGCGTGTAATAGAACTATGTACGTGTGTAATTATAACTAGTACTCCTCATTCATAGTTAAAGCTATGTAAACTTATATCTTTCATAGATAGCATTCACACAAATTTGTATACACAACTGACAATGGAGAAATGTGATACGCAGATAAAGAACATGTTAACGGCTCAACATATCTCATTACGAGACAAGACATAGTGCTACTGTTTTACTCTTATGACACTCGTAATCAACAATTAGTGCCCAAACCAACCATCACGGCATACCCGAGAGCGAGATGCTCAAAAAATCTTTAAACACAAACACTTAAAGATAAAAAGAATTGCACATAAACATGAAAATAGAACATCATGACCACTGAATTGCAAAAATATCAACTCGATCACGTTGATGATGGAGTAACTTCACTATCACCAAATAGCCCAACCATATTTTTATAGTTTTATCTTTTACTAAAAAAGTAGTCGACGATGGAGATTTGCTGATGGGTGAACGCTGAGCGAGAATAGAAGATATGAGAAAAAAGTTTTCGCGAGACAAGAATTCAAATTCAGAAAAATTGAAAAGCTTCTTTCCAGATCTAGCGTGTAGGGGTACTATGAGTAAGAAATAATATGTAGTGACCTATAAAAAAGAATCGAAAAGATCACCTTGTTAGATCAAATGCTCTCTAAAGTTGAATACTGAAAACTACTTTCATTCAATAGCAAAAATTTGGCTTATAACTCGCCATGATTACAACTAACAAACTCCTAAAAGTAAGCAACAACACTACTGCAACTAAACATGACTCTAACTACTTTAAAGACTTGACTTGACCACTAACAGAAATAAAGACTCATTCAAAACATCAATCAAACGGCTTCTTTCTTCGAACTTGTTTTGTTTACTTTAACAAACCCTCCCTAAGCTAAGCCTGGTGAGCAAGGCTTAACTTATCTGCAACAGAACACATCCCCAGCTTGCTCCTCATGAACTCAAACACTTCACGAGTTAACGCCTTAATGATAATATATGCAACCTGCTCCTTTGACTCACAATACTCAAGGCAAAACTCACATTCTTTCACAAATTTATGCATGAAGTGGAAACAAACTCCAATGTGCTTGCATCTCCCATGGAAGACCTGATTCTTTGACAACTGTATAGTGGAAGTGTTGTCAGAGAGAATGGCAGTACTTCCTTTCACATTATACCCAAGCTCTTTGAGAATCCTTTTGAACCATATTGCTTGACACACACACACATACTCATCTTCAGTGGTTGAGAGAGTGACAATAGGTTGTTTCTTTGAAAGCCAACTACTACATCATTGTTTATTAGAAAAACATATCCTGATGTGCTCTTCCTACTCTCTACATCCCCAGCGAAATCACTATCAGTGTATACCAACACTTCACCAGTTCCTTTTGCATATCTCTGCACTCTCTTGGTTGCTTGTAAGTGTTGCTGAGTAGTTTTAGTCATGTACCTGCTCAAGAGACTCATGGCAAACTGCAAATCTGGTCTGATTGTAGTGATGTACATGAGACTCCCTATAATTTGTTTGTAGAAAGTTTCATCTACTCTTTCTCCACCTTCATCCATATCTAGTTTACTCCCAGGAACCATTGGATTGCAGACTGCATTGCTACTCTCCATGTTGAACCTTTTTAAAACCTCCAGAGCATAGTTTCCTTGAGATATATGAATTCCTTGTGGTGTCTGCAACACCTCAATTCCCAAAAAATATCGCATCTTGCCCAAATCTGTCATGTCAAATTCTTTTTCCATAGAACTTTTGAACCATCTCATCATCGCCATATCATCACCAGTACAGACCAAGTCATCAACATAAATGCTGACAAAGAGAGATTTACCTTGATCGTTTTGCTTAGTGAACAATGTCTCCTCATTGTCAGACTTCTTGAATCCTTCCTTGATGAAGTATTCTTCAATATGGCTAAACTAGGCCCTTGGAGCTTGCTTTAAGCCGTATAATGCCTTGTTGAGCTTGTAGACTTTTTGTTCTTCACCTTTTACCACATAGCCTTTTAGTTATTGTATATAGACATCTTCTAGCAAGACTCCATGTAGGAAAGCTGACTTGACATCTAGTTGGTAGATATCCCATGCTTTGTGTGCAGTTGTGGCTATAAGAGTTCTAATGGTGTCCATTCTGGCCACGAGATCATATACCTCAATGTAGTCAATCCCATGTTCTTGAGAATATCCCTTAGCCACCAATTGTGCCTTGTACTTGCTTACTTCCCCAAGCTCATTTAGCTTTGTCTTGAACAACCATTTGACTCCAATACATTTTGCACCTCTCGGTAGTTCTTTGAGTTCCCATGTTTGATTCCTTTCAATGGATTTCAGCTCTTCTCTCATTGCTTCTCTCCATTTATGACATTTAGAGGCTTCTTCATATGTTAATGGATCAGATGGGATGATTTCCACCATATTGACTTCGTCTTCGTCATCATCAGACTCATTTCTAGTGACATAGTCACTCAGATGTGTTGGAGCTCTTCTAGCTCTTCTAACTCTTCCCTCCCCGACTTGAGCATTCTCTGTAGTTTGCTCTTGATTGTTTTCTGCATGTTGCTCTATTTCCTCATTGTCTTCATTTTTTTGGTCGTTGCTCTCTTCTTCACTTTCCTCACATAACTGATCATCATTCCAGGTGAGGTCTTGTTGTATACTTCATCATCCTTAGACTCTCAATCCCAATTTCTTCCCTCTTCAAATACTACATCACGACTTACTACAATTTCTTGGTGTGAGGATTGTAAAGTCTATAGCCTTTTGATTCTTCAGAGAAGCCAAACATGATGCAAGTGGTGCTTTTGTCATCAAGTTTGTTTCTCTTATGGTATGAGATATGAGTGTGAGCAATGTTTCCCCATATTATGAAGTGTTCCACATTTGGCTAATTCCATTCCAAGTCTCTTGTGGTGTGGTATTCTTTACTGCAGTAGTTGGAAATCTATTCAGGACATAAAATATCCAGTTCACAGCATCAACCCAAAATTTATTTGGCATCTTTCTGCTTGCCATCATTGATCTCACCATGTTCATCACAGTACAGTTCTTTCTCTTTGCAACAATGTTCTGCTGTGGTGTGTATGCAGTGGTGAGCTGTCTCCGAATTCCATGCTCCTTACAGTAATTTAGAAGCTCATGAGAGGTGTATTCTCCTCCTTTATCAGTTCTCAAGCCTTTGATGTTCTTCCCAGTCTCAATTTATACCTTGTTCTTGAACAACTTGAATTGTTCAAAGGCCTTTGATTTTTCTTCCAAGAAGTACACCCATTCTTTTCTACTAAAATCATCTATGAACGTCAAGAGGTACCTCTTTCCACTAACAGTTTTGGGGTTTATGGGTTCACAAATGTCTGAGTGAATTAACTCAAGAACTTCTTTGGCTCTCCAAGTGCTCTTATTTGGTATTGTTGTTCTGGGTTGCTTTCCTACCAAGCAGTTTGTACATGTGAATTCCTGAACATCAAAATATGGGACACCACGTACCATATTCTTGCTCTGCAGAGATTTCATTCCTCGGTGGCTGAGGTGACCATAACGTTCATGACATAGCTTTGACATGTCTTCTAAGATAGTTTGCAGACACTATTGTTGTTTGGAATTTCCTTCTCTATATACTTCATCAATGAGCATAAACATTCGTTTCAGGCTCATCTTGCTCTCAACAATTAGTCCTCTGTCATCATGGTAGATTTTTCAGCCTTCTCCTTTTATGATGATTTTTAGCTCTTTCTCTTGCAGCTGACCAAGGCTTAGTAGGTTGTTCGTGAGCTCTGGTACATAGTATACCTCACTGATAGAGTATACTATGTCATTCAGGACCAGCTTGATGTTTCCCTTCCCAACTACCTCCATTCTCTTGTCATTTCCATGCTTGACAGAATGCTTGAAATTTGTGTCAAGAGTTGTGAACAACCTCTTGTCTCCACTTATGTGATTGGAGCAACCTGAGTCAAGGAACCAGGCCCTCTTCCTTAGGTTCTCTTGGGAGAGAAGAGGTCCTCTTGATGGCATATGTTGATGAGAAGTATTTGGAAGAAACTGTAGAGTTAATGATGGCAACGTTCTCTGGAGGCCAAACTCGCTTCTTCATCCCACTTTGGGCATTCATTTCTATAATGACCAAGTTTATGGCACTTATAGCACTCCACAATACTTTTATCCGGAAAGTTTCTGCCTCTATCTTTTCCTCTGCCTCTGCTGGCTGAGCCTCTTCCTCTGGTGTTTTCTTCATATGTTTCTCCTTCCCTTGTATCACCTCCATATGTGACTTTCAGGGCTTGATCCTCTCCTTTGAATTCTTTTTCAGGTCTTTTAAATTTCCCTTCATGGATCACCAGAGAAGCTTGGAGTTCATCCACCGATATCCTCTCAATATCATTTGATTCTTCAATTGAAACCACCATATACATGAACTTCTCACTCAGAGTTCTGAGAATCTTCTTCACCACCTTGGTTCCAGATATGACTTCTTTGTTGCTCCTCATTTGGTTTGAAATGGCTAGCACCCTCTTAAAATAATCCTCCACTTTCTCGGATTCATTCATTTCCAAGACTTCAAAGTCTTTTTTCAGCTTCTGAAGCAGAGACTTCTTCACCCTTTCATTTCCACCAAATTTCCTCTTCATTGACTCCCAAATGATCTTGGAGGACTTCCTGTCCTGGATATGCTCAATGGTTACCCTATCAATGGCTTGACAGAGGTAATGCTTGACTTTGTGATCATTTGTCTTAGCATTGTCTAACTGCGTTCTCTGTTCTGCAGTTAACACTGTGTTTGTTGATTGCTCATCAAAACCAATCTTAATCAGGCTCCACAAGCCTTTAGCTCGGAAGAAATTTTTCATGACCTCACTCCAATGATCCCAATGCCCTTCAAACTGCGACACTTTCATCTTGTCATTACCCATTTCTTCTTTCTCTCTTTCTGGTTTTCAAAGAGATTCAACGGAGCTCTGATACCACTTTGTTAGATCAAATGCTCTGTAAAGTTGAATAATGAAAACTACTTTCATTCAATAGCAAAGACTTGGCTTATAACTCACCATGATTACAACTAACAAACTCCTAAAAATAAACAACAACACTACTACAACTAAGCATGACTCTAACTACTTTTAAGACTTGACTTGACCACTAACAGAAACAAAGACTCATTCAAAATATCAATCAAACGGCTTCTTTCTTCGAACTTGTTCTGTTTACTTCAACACACCTAATTTCGAAAAACTTGTGTATTACCTTTGATATTTCCCTAAAAACAAAACCAAAATACTTACCCAAAATTAAATTCAGTGTGTTTGTTAGTTATAGACGATTTATATCGTAAGAAGACTATTTTAAATGAATTCATTACAACTTTTATTATTAGTAATGTTAGTTTAGAACTATTTGATTATAGAAACAATCGAATGATAAAAAGCCAAAATATTTTATTACTAAAACCAGACAGGACGGTGTACCTCATCGGAATTACTTTAACGTGTTCTATAATGCATTCTCGTATTTATAATTAGATTTATGTTCCAACCTAAATTCTTTACAGTTACCTAACTACAATATTTATATAAATTTCTTCCTTCTAGATTAATATTCAATCTCGTAAACTGCAAACTAATTTTATAGCAATGTCAACTTTATGAGCGTTTATTGTATCTTAGATTCGAGCTCTCTCTCCTCATCATTCATTGTTATAAAATTGTTGAATCAATTATATAAACGCACATTAATAACTCAAGTCAAAATTGGAGAAGGGAGTTTAGTAAGAGCACCTCCATTGCTTAGAAAATAGAAGAGTTCTTAATAATATTTAAATTAAAAAAATTAAAAAAGTAACTAAAAGTAAGAGAGAGAAACGTTTTTTAAAGAGGAGCTCTTGAACGTCTTTTTTTTAAAGTGGCATTTAGCCTAGTGGCAAGTGGTAAGTCTACAACAGGCATGTACATTTGCACATCCTGGGATCGAGTCTCCCTGCTTGTATTTACAAGAATTTGGCTAATGGGCCGGCCATTTGTGACCCAATGTTGACAAAAAAAGAGAGGAGCTTTTAGAACCGTTTCTTGACACTTGTCAATTTCTAAATGGACACTATATTTAAAAAATTAAAAAATAATTAAAAAGAGTAAAATAATGTTATTTAATTATTATAAGACTCACCTCATGGAGGTGGTCTAAGGTTTTTAGAATTTGTAGGTTAAGAAGAATAAAATAACATAGTTTGTTTTGTTTTTATACAAAGACAAGAAGAACATTGCGTAACGACAGTTTCCAGTATCCAAACTTACAATAATTTAATGTTGGTTTTACAAATAAATATTAAGTATTACAATAATTTGTATAGAAGCTTTAATTAGTACCATATGTTACAACATACTACAAGTACAAAGTAGTACCAACTATCGGTGCACAAAATTATAACACAAATGAGAAAGTAAATAAATAAAGTAATTATTAGTGATTAGTTAATGAGTTCCGTGAGAGGGAAGCTCCATAAATCCACGAAATTAAACTCTTCATAAAAGTCCATAACCGGAGGAGGATACGTCCAACAATCCAACGGCTCTAAATAAGCCACATCAGCGTGTGATGTCACACTCTCGTCGTAACTAGTGTCTTCAATGTTAGGCAACTCCACGATCTCTTCTAACTTCTCTTCTTCCTTTGACGATTCAGGCGATGGTGAGGACTCTATTTTCTTTTCGACAACCATTGCGGCGGCTTCTGCGGCGGCTGTTTGGATATCATGCGGCGAAGATGAAGCTGGACGAGGGAAGAGAGAAGCGAGCTCCGGGAAGTTAATGACGGCCGAGGAGCCTTTGATGGTGAGAGCAGCGACGTCATGAGCACGCGCCGCCATATCTGCTGTTGCGAATGTACCGAGCCAAATTCGAGTTTTTTTGCGAGGCTGTCTGATTTCAGAGACCCATTTGCCCCAACTTCTCATTCGTACACCTCTATAAACAGGATATCTAGAAGAAGAAGATGATGACGACGATGAAGAAGAAGAAGAAGAAGAGTGAGATGGTCTCTTCTTAGACTCTTTTGTAGGTGGAGTGAGTCCGGACAAAAGGGTGCTTGTTGTTGTTGTAGTAGCATCAGATTGGTCCGAGGAAGATGATGTTGGTGATGAAGAGCTGTTGAGTGACGTCATCTCTTTGTACTAGTTTGAGAGAAGAGAGATTTACTTGTGCTTTTTATGTTGATGTGAGAGAGATGTATGTATTTATAGACAGGCACATGAAGTTCAATTCTGAAGTTTCCTTTTTCTTTTTTTCTTTCTTAATAGTATGAAAGACATAACATGTGTTTTCTGGTAGTTGGATCTCAGAATAAATTATAATAATAAGCTCACCATGAAGAATGTGTCATAATACATTCAGAACTTACAATCACAACATATTAGACTCTTAAACCTCTATAGTGAATATTTGTTGAATTCCAAATACTATGCATGTTAATATTAATCGTTACTTTTTTTAATTGCTTGATAAAAATATCGTGTTTTCTTAATTTTTATTTTTTTTGACAATTAGACTACTTTTTTTTGTCAAGGATTAGATTTTTTGGTTGGAAAATTAAATGGGTGGAAATATGTCAAAATATGAACGAAAATAAAATAGGAAAGTTGACAAATGAAACAAGACGCTCCATCTTAAGTGACATTTAGCCTACCCATCTTCTAATTACCATTAAGCTTAAATCAACAAAATTCAGTAAAAAACACAAACTATAGAATATCTAATATATATATAAAGAAATTAAAAGGAAGGAAGTAAAAAAAGAGATGGTTTAGAACTTTATAATAATGATCTCAAAGCTTCCCTTTGTTTCCATTTGGAGAGAGATTTTGAGAGTCCACAGTTACTGCTGAGCGTCGCAATCAATCTACCCGTTGAGGTATTTTCATATTATATATACTTTAATATTTCTTTTAGTAATTACCCAATATCTTATGTCATTCATCATATTCCCGTTATCACTTTCTAAAACAAGTAACTTTCACCGTTCGTAATCTTTTCTTCTATCTTTACCGTTAGTACATAAAGCATCAAATCGAACTTCAGGTAAAAAACTATAAAAAACAAGTAGTCCCCCTTAATAAACAATTAAAAGTTTAATTCAAAATATTATTGAAGAAGAAACCTGAATAGTATTTAATATGCAAATTCGTAAGAAGAAAAATAAGAAGAAGCTACAAATGCAACACACTGGACCAATGGACTGGCCGAATTCAATTAATAAAAAAGACCAAATTAAATGAAGAAAAAGGCAAAACAGACAGACAGCGTCTAAAATATGGACCAGGTGTGAATGTAACGTGTGAGAAATTGCCCACCTCAACAACAAACATTAGATCTACCTTATTTTATTAGCTCATAAATGCTTCAGTTTTGGGATACCATTATACAATTTTAATTAAGCAGGACATCAGGAGGAATCAGTCGGAAATTAAGGAAACAAAATAAGAACTAACTGGACCATGACCTGAGCATATAGCTCATATCTACTCCAAGAAGAAATAGAAAAGGCTTTCTTCCTTAGTTTTATTGTCTACTTCGGTACACAGACACAAGTCTCTTCAGATACATAGCAAAAGGAACAAAAGAAACACAGCTACTAACACATGTGAAGATTCAAAGCAACTCTACTACTACAATGTTCATGCCAAGAACAAGAGTAAAAACAAAGACAAACGAGCAAACAACAAAATGAAGCGGAAAGCTTACCATATATAATTCACATCCAACAGATACCAGATGATAGAAAGCTCGTTTCATAGCTGTCATCGATTAACATTTTAGCTTTCTCCCCTCCTTGTGTCTACATCTCACGTAATAACATTTCAACACCGAAAAGGTTGAATTTTTTAGCAAGCATTAAGATACTCTCTTTGTGTCGCGGGCCGATGCAAGATGATCCTACACCACAGTAATATATATGTCATTGATCCATTAGTGTTTGTAAATCAAACAAAGGTTTTAGTATTCATGCCGCAAAATTATATCTAATCTGACGATGTTTAAGCCTACGTTGGTGTTGTAAGGAAGACTACGAGCTAGTTAGTTGATACTTCACGTACAAAGGTAACTGACCAAAATTATAATCAAGTATCAGAAGCAAGACTGCAAAACATACCGAGATGAAATCGAATGCTCTGGTATCTTCTTTTTTCGAACCATTCTTTGTTAAGGTTGGAGCCTGATTAGCAAAATTTTGCTGGAATATATCAGGGAGTGCTGACTGACTTCCTCCGCTAGTATCCATAGAAAAAACATTTCCGCTACCCTGAGTGTTCAAGTTGCCAAACTGCTGCAAGCTGGATATATTACTAAGGTACTGCTGCTGCTGTAACAAGCTTGCCATGGCAGCGTAATTTAAAGGTTGAGATCCAAAAGTTCGATTCATCATTGCCCCTGGAGGCAAATTGAATGGCATAACACCCACAGGAAGCATTGGGTTTTGAATAAACCCAGGATTTTGTGAACCAAGAATGCCTCCAACAGGATTTTCCAGTGCTTGATGGCTGGTGGTGGTCGGCATCACAAACAAATTCTCTGGAAGGATGCTTGACGACGGGCCTTTCTGATTTGAATTGTTTTCGTCAATGGAGAAACTTGCCATCAAATCATTTATGTTTTTTGAATCTTTGGTCCCTGCTTCGAGTGTTTCAGTCGACCAAAACATATCAAACAGCTCAGGCACATGATTACCAGCAGCAGCAGCGGGCTTGTCCCCTACAGTCATTCCAGAAAACAGATACTCAGCATTTTCTTTTTCTCCATTCGGATGAAATGATACATCTGCAAACAGCTCATCATCATTTTTCTTCTCGCTGCTACTCAGTCCAGTGTCAGTGCTATCCCCAAACCAATCACCATCCATCAACGGAGCTTCTGTCGCCACTGTACTTCCAGTATTTATAGCATTTGGCTTGTTTAAAGTATCTTCTGTTGTATAATCTGAATCACCAGTATCAATCAAGTCAGGCAAATCAACAGGAGCCTCTCGCTTCACAGTATTATCTGAGCTGCTCATTAACCCACTTGACTGCCCACCATTAAGAAGGTTCAGGACCTACATAACGCTGGTATCTTGAGTTACCATCAAATAAGTATAATGCAATAAAGAAAGTTTTGGGACTGCTTACAACAAGCAGAATCTTACCTTGTTAGCCTTTTCTCGAAGGGACGATTGCGGAGACTCTGCGCATCTTTGTATGACATCAATGTTTTCACTAAAATAAGTGTGTACAATTGAAAAATTATCGTCTTCCTTTTTCCTCAAAATGGCCTCAAGGACACATAAAGCTTTCATTCGAACCTGCAAAACAAAGATCGGAGTTTCTTGCAAATTACAAAAGAGGAAGCCTTTTTAAGACTACAGAATAAACAAGCCAGGGAAGAGGGATACGAATGGCATAACCTATAAAAAGGAATATCCATATTCAACATTTTACAGGGAGGTGCTGGGAGACTATCATAAAAATACCTGCCACATTGGAGATTGGAGCTTCCCGTCAAGAGCAATGCTCAAAGCAACAGAATCCATTTTTGCAGCCTCCAATATGAAGACATGAAGTGCATCACGAGTTGGCTGCAGGCGTACACCTCCAGATGTAACAATGGTTTCCAGAAGCTTTTCCTCACGAGTTTTGCTCTCAACACGAACAGAGGCAGAGCTTTCACTTGCAACTCCAGAAACATTCCCCCAAGATCCACCAGTCGTATTCTTAGATATCCCATAGTTACCATCATTTTCCAGCTTAATAGGATCATATCTACTGAAGTTCTCATTTTCCAGAGTTAATGATCTATGGAGATTTGGACCTCTGTAGCTGCTGCTTCCATTCTCATTCTTCTTTGGCAAATGGCCTTGAGCAAAATTACTGATTCCTTGCTTTATAGATGCACTTCCAATACCCACCACCTCACTCAGGAACGATTTATTATCATTAGAGGGCACCTGAAAGTTAGCATTCCCAAATCCTTCGATACGTCTGTTGATGCTTTCAGGAGCAGCTGGTTTACTACCGTTCTCTTCCGAAAATATAGCAGAAATGGTTTCATGAGCAGTTTCTCGTACAGCCTTATTAAGTGCATCGCCTTTCAAAGGATCTGGATGCCCTTTGTAGTGGAATAGATTGCGCACTGCAACAGAGTTCCTTTGCATTTCTCTTCTAAACTCTGAGCCAGACTTTCCCACAGCATACTTTATTAACCTAAGAGTCTGTGTACATACGATTACAAAAACCAACTCAGCATATCAAGTTCGTAGAGAGATTTAAACCACAATTAGACCAGAGAGTTATCGATTCTACATTTCCCTATGAAATAATAAAACGATTAATGTCTATTATAGCTTAGATACTAGAACTCTCTCTTTGATGCATTCTCGCAGAACAGACATCAACCAGCAAACTAAACCAATCACCGCATGTAAAATTTCAGTCAAAATCTTCATAGAAACAAATGATCTCACAAAGGGACACCTAATCAGTCACTATACACTTATCCGCGTAAACCCAATTAAGACAGAAAACGAATGTAGTTGACATACCTTCTGCTTAACAATGGGACTTTTGTTATCAAGACGTTTCAAAATGAACTCCGGAAACTCCTTGACGATGCTGACATGAGAAGAACGAAGGAGGTCACAGATCTCTTCCAATTTGTACACAGGAGCTACTTTGTCCTCATCAGACGTGACCGCATCAATCATCCGTGACCTCCAGTACGATTCCACGGCTCTTCTGCTGGTATCCATGAAGAATTCGAAACAATACCTAATTCCGAAAACGAGACAACCCTTCGTCCTCGCTCAACACAATTCGCGAAAAGAAAACGCTTTACCAAACAGAAAATCAAATCGAAGACCAATCTCACACTATCAGATCAGTAAAACAGAGCGGTCTTCTGAGCTCCAATTCAGCTCAAATCACCAAACTAAAGATGGCGATCGGGAGCCCAATTCCCCCAGCAGACCAATACGCAAAGGTAGATTAGACCCCTGAGACAAGAAATTCGTTAGACAATCGGAGTCAAATCGATCATCTCATCTAAATTGCCAATGAGATCGGATAAGCTATTGAAGAGACGAAACTCACCGGTTCGTAGGTGACAGGGAAGGAAGTAGTCAATAAAGAGGAATGGAACCGATATCAGAAGCATGCATCATTGATTCATTTCTTCTTAGGTGGCTTTCTTAAATTCCCAATTTTTATTTTTACTTTCTCACAATTCACATGATGCACATGAATTTTTATTTATTTCCTTCACAGGAAAACAGTAAATAAAAAATTTCTAAATGAATACAACATAAAACAGAGGACACACTACAGAACATTCTAAAAGTTCTAATTGATGAAAAAGCTTGGGACTTTGTCACTCATCAAGCCACCATCATCATCAGTATCTTCTTCTTCTTCAACTACCTGGTTTCTGAATAGAGTTTTGAAGTAAGGTAAAATCTTAGGAAGCACATGTAGATCCGCCATGTTTATACTCATCATATCAAAGGCAATGCATGTGTTGTGCATATGCGACTCGTCAATCACCGGAATTTTGGGGTATCTCTGACTAAAATGAGTCAGTACGATCCGGTAGACACCTGCCATAGACCCAACGTCGATTGCTTCTTTAGTTGTACTATGATTCTTCGCCACAGCTTCTTCTACCAAAGCATCCTCAAACGTAGCCTGTTAGAAAGATGGAAAGGAAAAAAATATGGTTGATAATTTGTTAGAGTGTGAACGAAGTATTATGCAGACTATCTCGATGAGGATATATAGAAAAACTCACAAACCTCATGTATAAGAATAGTTGCTCCTTTAGAAGCTTCAACCATCTCAGGACAAGGTCTTGTGTCACCTGAGTAAACCATTTTCCAACCAGGAATTTGATCTCCAGCACTGTTATCTCTCTGCGCTGCTTTTAAAACAATCCCAAAGGCTTGAGGGCAATGCACAACTGGAAAACTAATCAGATCCTCCAAACCCATTTCCCCCATGATCTTTTTCAGTTTCCTCAAGAATGGTAATGCTGAAGAATTGTCCATCAGAGCGCTACTCGATCTTTTATATATACTCTGCATTGAACTTCCTTTACTGAACAAAGAACCCTCTGCATTGCCGCTACTGGTAATTTTCTCTGGGCGGTTGGTTTCTAGAGAATCCCAAGAAGTTGTTGTGGTGTTCCTGCAATCAAGAAACTCCATATCTAATTCCTCAAGTCTTTGATATGCATCGAGGAAGTTCTTCAGCGGTCTTGGACCAACCACAATTACTGGCTCATGAGCCACTCCTTTCAGAAGCTCGCGTCTACTAGCAAGGATTCTTGCAAGACCCGTATGGTGATCAGCATGGATGTGAGAGATCCATATACATCTTAAGTTTCTGACAGCTTCATCAGCTCCTTCTAAACCATATCTTCGTTTAAGCTGGCCTAAGGTACCTTCCCCACAATCCAAGAGAATACTGCCTCTAGAGAATAGGTCGATGTAAACTGCGCTGACATTTCGGTATTTTGAGGGTTGGGATGAACCAGTGCCCAAAAGAACTACCTCCATGTCATCTCGTCTAATGTTTTCCAGACAGCTTGGAATAGTGCTTTCACCCAGCCATGGCTCTTCAATCATCATCTTGTTGTGTAGTCCATTCCATAACCGCTGGATTTCTTCGGTCTTACTGCTAATATCAGGAATTTCTGAATGAAGCTCATCCATCACTCGTAAGGATGTCAATCGACTAGGGATACAAGATCTGTCCACCCCAATATTACCATGTGGACGCAAAGTGAACTGCCCGCAGCATAACAACGAGAGAAGGGTGATCTAAGAGCTTAAGGAAACAAGTTTCATATGGAGGAAGCGATGCACCAAAGAAATCATTCAATACCTTGAGGAGATTTTCAGCGGAAATGCTTTCACTAGTATTTGAACCAAAGCACTGAAAAGATAAGAAAAGAACACAGCTTGCTTAAATGAAAATGGCCACATTCAACTACAAGAAAATATTACAAAACATTTGTAACCTTGCTCAAAGAAGTAGAATTTATTGAGTTGTTAACATGTTGAGAACTCCAAAATCCAGGAGCTGGAAAGAACTGTGGGCATAAATAATTAAGTCTGGCTGTGATTCTAGAACTGGCTCTCAGGATTGGAAACTCTATATTTTTCCTGTAGAGACACCAGAACTAAATATTAGACAAATAAATTCAACAGTTTTATATAAGAAAGAACCCTGGTTGAGAAGCCTCACATTTCATGTCCAGCAAGAATGTGCTGGGCAGAATGAAATCTCTTCATCCAGCTTTGGTAAGTAGAACTCTCTGTTACAGAAGCTGGACTTAAATGTATAATACAATTAACAGACTTTGCCTCATCTGCTGAATTTTCATGACATGAATAATAACTCTTCATGGACGAAATAGATAACAGTTCCTTGGCATGTGACTCTGTTGGACAGTCCACAAGCAAAACAACAGGACCAGGAACTGAAGGTCCCATCACATCACTCGGGTGAACCTATAGTCAATCGTGAACAGTGTTAGTCTGCTCGTATAGGCATTCATACTAGTTTGTGGATATTCCCAAGAATTTCTCTCTGAGAACTACCGTAATATCTTTGAAATCTGACTTCACTGATTGTCCAGACTGGAGATAACTATATTTTGGACCAGCTCTCAGTCCAAGAGCAGCAGCCTTCTTTGGGTCAAACTTTCCTTTGATTTCAGGCAATTCACATACATATATAACTGATATTTCACCAGGTTTGCTGCCAGATTCCTCTAAGCGACTTGGTTCTAGGAGAATGGCTGAGATTTTCACAACTTCATCATCCACAAGAACATAGAGATCATCTTTGGGTTTACTTGAGCCAATCAGTGGCGTGGAGGCTGAAGTAGTCAAGGACGGACCAAAACTTCGTGTATGAACCATTGCGGCACGAGGGATAAATGACCTCATAGCATCAACTAAATACTTAAGATCCGAAGGACCCCATACGTTTACCTTTGAGCACAAGAAATATTACAAGTTCAGCAATTCCGTTCATATACTAATCTTCAGGTGGCAAGTGGCAGACAAAAACTCAGGAAAACCGAAAGAAAACATACAAAAAGATCATATGAGAAGAACACTCACGGATAGTCCTTCTTCACCAATGCCAGCCAGAGTTAGTAGAAGACCTAATTGAAAATAATAAAACTAATCACCATCTAATGATCGAGCAGAAAACACATTGAGAATCTGATGCTAAAACAAACCTGGGAGCCCCCCTGCAGTTTCTGAGCAGACACGAGATAAAAATATATGATCTACCTGAAAGTGTTAACCGGTTTTATCAAATTTCGAACTTACCTCATCACACAAAGGAAAGAGAAACACTTACCTTTGATAACTTAATTTTATGTTCTGTACAAAAACGTTGCAATCCCTGCAATTCATTTTTTTCACCAATCAGCCTATCAGCTGCAAGCACTAATACTTATGACTAAATATACACACGGCACAGAAATTGCAGAAAGCTTACCTCTCCAGCATTAAAGATAAACCTTTGTTTGTCAAAGAAGAGTAATACAGAAGGTGATGTATCCTGTGTATCCATTCCAGTCCCAAGGATCTTGAATTGCAGATAAAAACCAAAAAAAAAACAGAATTTCTCAAATTCAAACGTGAACACATATTGAGAATTTGATGTTTAGAGTTAGATATTGAACCTGAACATAGGCAATGGTGTTGGTAGGATTAAGCGTGCGAGTTTTTCGCTTGAGATTTTTCTTAGGTTTATCAATCTTATCTTTTCCTTGAGCTCTTCTCTGATTAAACTCAAAAGAAGTAGAAGAAGAATTGAAGTTAGACTCTTCCTTCTCCAACGGAGACATCTCTTTTCTCTGCGTGCTCTTATCCTTCGTCTCCTCAAAACTAGACCACTTGCGTCTCGGAGGGAAACGAGGAGATGGGTCAGTACGTCGATAAGTGGTGGTACGAGGACGTCTCGAAGGAGACGAGGCAGCGAAGATGGTGCGAAGAGAAAAGGGTTTGATAATGAGAGTGAAAGGAGAGGGATTGCAAGGAAAATAGCCGAGAAAGCGTAGATTTTGAGGTGAGTGAGGCATTGAAGGTAACATCTTTTCGGTTTTTCTTCTTCCCGATTTTTCCCCAGTTGCTCAGAGAGCACTCGCTCGAATGATTTTTTTTTTCTCTATTCTTTAAATTTGTCCTCGAAAATCGGATAATTTAAGTTAACTCATGGGCCTTAATATTATATATGAGGCCCAAAAAGTCTTTAAATTCTCATAATGGTCCCAATCGATCCAATTCAATAAAACCGGTACAAATCAAACGAAATTGAGCTCGAAACATGAATTACAAACTTAGTAAGTCACTAATACGATAACACTGATTAAATACTCAGCGTAAACATTCAACTAGTTTTGCAATTGCTTTCCTGGAATCGAAATTTTCGTCCCAAATCTGTTAACCGGTTGGGTTTCCCATCGGTCAACCAATAACCAAACACAAGTATATAGACCTTGGATAAGAGAGAGCAGATGCACCACACATCTCACAGAAACCTCATGAATTCATATAAAACATTATCTAAAATAAAACTCTAAGACTTTTGTTTTGTTCTGTTTCAATAAAAATAAAGCATAAGAAAGATTAATCGGAAGAGAGTGAGATAGAGAGGAGTAATGGGAAGCAGTGTACAGTTGAATGGTTCAGGCTTAGTAGCTTCTCTGTCTACAAATCCTAGTTTTACACGCAAAACCAAACTTAATAACTCAAAATACAATGCCACTAGAGTGTACAGACCCAAAACCATCCGAGCCATTAGCACTGCACCTCTGAGCCAACCTCAAGTTGCAGGAACAATGGCTCTATTGCCACCTTTTGGCAAAAGCCAATTATAACTGCCACTCTCCCATTTTCTTTTTATTTTTTATTTTTTTTAATGTCTAAAACCGTGTTAAAAGACCCAAAAAATGTAGTAGTTTAGCTTAATTACAAATATACCATACCCATATTCGGTCCAATTTTTTAAATTCGGCCCACATAAACTAAACCCAAATTCTAACCCGACCCGCCCAACTCTAAAACCTAAAACCTAAATCTCTAACTCATCGACACACGACACACGAAACCAAATCGCGGTTCTTCTCATATTCTTCATCGAAGAAGACAATCGACGGCTTCCCGGCGGAGTCCCTTCCCGGCGAGTGTTCCACCAACGATCCGAAGAGGTAATGTATCTCTCAATCTTTCTCTATCACGAGTTTGAATCTAAAATTAGGGATTTAGGTTCGATTTTGGACTTCTCATCTTCTCATCTTTTTGGAGATTTCTTCTCATCTTCTTCGATTTCTTTGTTTGGTTTCGTGTGTTCAGTGATGGTTCTAATTAGAGATGGTAGTGGGATACGTGACACAAAAGTGAAATATAAGAGGAAGAGTAAGGGTAAGAGGACTAAGAACGATTTGGATAAGAAGAACGAAGAAGAGATAGTAGATGACAAAGTAGACAAAGTATATGCTTCAGGCGGTGGAGAGGAAAAGGTCGGAGATGATGGTGCTGGAGAGGAAGGAGAGAGCGGTAAAGAAGAAGATGAAAACACGCGTAAGGTACAACTGGAACAACTAGGACCATTATTACATCTAAGATCAATTGTAAAGTTTTGTTTTTTGTTTATTTATTTTGCAGGATATATCTCAAGATGTTTCTGTTGAAGGAGATAATGTTGAAGAAGATGAAATGAGTAAGGTACATTTAATAACAACTATGACTTTTGTGTATTGGGACAAGTAGTACAACTAGGATCATGTATACGTTTTTAATGGTACAAGTGGTACGACTCTGGTCATGGTACAAGTGGTACAACTAAGATCATGTATAGGTTTTTTAATGGTACAAGTGGTACAACTCTGGTCATGGTATAAGTGGTACTGGTACAATTAGTACAAGTATAAGTTTTGTCTATGGTACAAGTGGTACAACTAAGATCATGTATAGGTTTTTTAATGGTACAAGTTGTACAACTCTGGTCATGGTACAAATGGTACTGGTACAATTAGTACAAGTATAAGTTCTGTCTATGGTACAAGTGGTACAACTATTAACGAATTAATGTATTTTTTTTTTTGTATTTGCAGGATATTTCTACTGATGATAGCTCTGGTGATGAGGAAGATTCTCGCCCACTGCAGCCAGAAAAAATGTATTTTGAACCAAGTCAGTATACTAAATATGTTAGGATAGGAACAAGGTGTAATGTGCAACAGGCGGTGGAGTTTCTAGAACAGTTTCCGGAAGAACTAAAATGGTTTAGAGAGCATGAGCAGTTTAAGCATGTGTTCCACATGCCAATACAGCGAAATCACCAAGTACAAGGCATGTGGATGCTTATGCTACGCACAGCTTGTGTCGAGGCAGAAAAAGAGTGTTGGTTTTTGGTGAATGGAAGGCTGATAAGGTATTCTATCAGAGAGCACGCTCTTTTAACCGGATTCAATTGCAAAGAATATCCCGCGAACTGGGAGAAGTTGGGAGGGTTGGAATTTGCAAAAAGGGTGATTGCATTGATGGGATTAAGGGGCTGGTAAAGAACATGAATGGAGTTGTGAAAACAAAAGCTCAACCTGGATTTTCTGGATTCATTATCCCGCCTGAGGTAAAACTAATTTTATTTTGGTCCAACTGGTGCAATTGTTTAGTTTTTATAGGTGGATATCGAGTTATGATTATGGCTTTGACTCATTGTACAGATTCTGGCTTTCGAGTGTATTCGAGACCTTGGACAGAAATATCGTGAAGATGTAAGAGCAGATCCGGGTTGTCCAAGGATGTGCAAACGGAAGTTCGTTTACAGTGAAGGCAAAGGTCCTTCGTTGGATGATATAAACACTGTGCTCGGACAAACTAAGGTTAGTATTTATTAATGAACCTTGTATTATTTGTGTTTATCCCGAGTTTTAGTTTAAAATCAGGTGTGATAATTTCAGGTAATTACTAGCATCTTGGAACCTACCTTGGATGAGCAGGACTTGTTGAGGCGAAATGTTGAGGAAGTTAATGACGACGACATGTGTTTAGATCCGATAGTTAGAAGCTGGAGAGATCGTCTACTGGTGCAAAAGAAGAAAATATTTTGGAAAGGTTGGCTGGAAAAGATGTCAAAGCTCGAGCTGCAACTCTGAGCATGATCCCTGTGGATGTGGATAAGAAGGGGAACCCTGTTGAACATCTTACTCTTGAATCTGTACAGGAAGTTGTCTTGAAAGAGATGGAGAAAGGGTTTGGGAAACTCATGGGGGCGCTTGGTGAAATGAGTAACAAAGTGTTTGACAGGATTGGTGTTTTGGAAACAAATATGCATATTCTCCAGAAAAACGTGGCGGGTCAGAGAAGGGGTATTGATCCAGAATATGCATATTCTGCCACTCCCAACAGTGGATTTGTGTTGATCAATTGTGTGACCCCAATTGAGGATATGGCACCAACTGAGGATGTGGCACCAATTGAGGTTGAGGAAGCAGGAGGTAGTGATAAGAATGAAGAAGGCGGCAGTGATGAGAGTGAAGAAGCAGGCGGCAGTGATGAGAGTGAGGAAGAAGGCGGCAGTGGTGAGAGTGAGGAAGAAGGCGGCAGTGGTGAGAGTGAGGAAGAAGGCGGCAGTGGTGAGAGTGAAGAAGAAGGCGGTAGTGGTGAGAGTGAAGAAGAAGGCGGCAGTGATGAGAATGAAGAGGAAGGCAATGGTGAAAAGAGCAATGATGATGAAGATGGTGAAAATATTGAGCAGGATAAAGGGACAAAGAGGAAAGACAGAGATGGTGTAGTAGAAACAAGAGCAAAGCGGGTGAAAAGAGCACCAAATAGATATACACCTAGGGATCAAAAAAAGAAGCAGAACTGATATTTTGGTATTATGGTGTTATGGTATTATGAAACATAGGATATTATGGTAGTATGGTATTTTTGGTATTATGAAACAACTTTGTTCGATTTATTAGGTTATTGTATTTTGGAACAACTGGGACATCTAAATGATTATATTTTAGAACAACTAGAATATTTAAATGATTATATTTTAGAACAACTAGAACATTTAAATGATTATATTTTAGAACAAATAGAATATTTAAACAAGGAAAAATGACAAGAAATCGACAAGTGAAAATGAAAAAATTAAATTGGAAAAAAAATTTAAAAAATTAAATAGGGAAAAAAATTAAAAAATTAAAAAAAAATCAAAAAAAAAATCAAAATTTTTAAATTAAAATTTAAAAAATTCAAAATTTTTAAATTTTTAGAAATTTTGAAAACTCCCGCCACTCTCTTTGTTGATTTTTTTTAAAAATGGATGTATATGTACTTTGTTGTCCAGTTGTACAATAGTCTACATAGCTGTACTTTGACAGTTTTTTAATTTTTATGGATGGACTCTATAAAGAATAAATGGTTTGTGGTTGGACTTCTGATATTCCTTATTTAATTCACCGTTAAGATGTTTCTACAATACAATATGTTCGAATTAATAGTATTCGTATCTTTCGCTTAGTAAATGTATGACAACTACATAAGAGTACTTATACAACACTAGTGTTTTCTGGAAAAACACTAGAAAATTCTCAAAAAGTTAAACAATTCTTGTTCTATTCATTTTAAATTTTTCATTATGTGTTTTGAAACCTTTACATTGTTTAGAAGAATTCCAATGGTACCAATCGAGACAAATTTGTATTAAATTGAACCAGTTGTACTAATTGAACCAACTGTACTAATTGAACCAATTGTACCAAACGAAACAAAGTTGTACTAAATTGAACCAATTGGTCAAACTACCAAGTTGAACCAGTTGTACTCAGTTGGACCAACCGACAAATACACAGACAACAGAGAAGTTAAGAAATTAGTAATCTTCTGGCTGCAACCACCTCTCCAAGTTTATTCTAGGGTTGTACTTGTTCTTCTTCTTACGACGACGTTCTCCGCAGGACGGAAATCGTGTCTCTTGATTTCTACCTCGTTTTGGTACAAAATTAGGAGGTAATACGCCCAATTCTTGAATTTCTGCAGGAACACTCCACTCAGACTCATGTGGAACTAAATATATTGTTTTCTCATATGCCAATGACCAAGTCTGAGTAAAATAATATTCTGAGCAGAGATCATAGATTTGGATACTTTCTTCTCTCTCAGTTTCGGGCTTCCGCATAAAGTACCTACATGCGGCTATTGCACGGACACATGGATACTTGTCTATATTAAAACATCTACAAGAACAGGTTCTCAATTTCAGGTTCACTAGATACGACTTTCCATTGACTCCTTCAACATCATATTCAAGCCGGAAGCTGTTTAGCTCTCTCAACTTCAAGCCTTTTGCAATTGCACATCGTGAGTGCAATATGTTCTCAACATAAGGTACCACTCTCTTGAAGTTCGGTGCACTAGAAGATGTTTTCCTATGTTTGTTAAACCATTCAGATATCTTCTCAACAATTGCATCAATCATAGGTAGTAGGGGGTAACCCTTGCTTTTCTGAACACATTGTTCATTGATTCCGCGGAATTGCTAGTGTCTATGTTGTACTTGTCTCCCTCAAAATAGCACCTTGTCCATCTTTCAAACTTTATACC
>JAKUCM010007877.1:0-27111 GCA_023374145.1 Lepidium sativum
CCAGTCGAAAGTGCTTGCTTCTCTACTCATTTTAGTCTTCTTATCTAATTTACTATAGACTAGTAAAAAGCATTTGTTAGATGCATTTTCGAAATAGAGGATCTAAACCTACATAGCTACAATGTCTATGCTAGATAAACATCACATCTGTTTGTTTTTCTGTTATGAAGATTCTGGATCTCTTCTTATCATCTCTGTACTGGTAATCAAATTCTTCGCTTCTCTCGGCTGCCTCTTTGACTGTGTTGTCCACTCATAGAGTTATGTCATACTTTTGATTTGCAGAAAGCGGCTATTCAGTCTGATCAACGATCTCCCAACTCTCTTCGATGTAGTGACTGGTAGGAAACCCATCAAAGACACAAGCCAAGCTCAGATTCCGGTAGCAAATCCAGGAACGGCACTAAGGTACATAAATAAAAAAGAGTGTCTTCTCTTTTTTTTGTTTTGTAGAATTTCTGGTTTCCCTATGTGAAAGCAAAATATGGGTTTGCAGAGATCAATAGATGGACAGACAAAGAGCATAACACCGAAACATATGGAAGAGAGCTATGAGGAGGAGGAGGAAGAAGAAGACGAGCATGGAGACACTCTGTGTGGAAGCTGTGGAGGTAATTATACAACTGATGAGTTCTGGATATGCTGTGATGTTTGTGAACGTTGGTACCACGGAAAATGCGTAAAGATAACTCCGGCAAAAGCAGAGAGCATCAAGCAGTATAAATGCCCGCCTTGCTGTGCAAAGAAAGGAAGACAGTGACAATGATGAATTGATGATGATGATCTCTCAGAGAGACTCTGGTTCTCATGTTTTAATCGATATGTTGATCAACTTTTTTTCTCTTATCTTTTAACCTTTTTAATTTTAAAGCATACAAAACTCTCTCTTTTAGATCTCCAGAAAAGAGATTTCAAGAAGTTGAGAGAGAGAGTAGCAGCTGTTAAGTAATATTATTATTATTCATATTTAAGAAGAAGAAAAAAAAGACAGGGTTTGTTCCATCAAATATGTCATGGGATTTGTATATGTAGTCCAATGTTTATGCATTGAACTGTATTTTGCACTTTATGTCTGTTTAATCTTCTGTTAGGACTTATCTATCTTAAGTTATGTAAGATGTCAGAGCCGATTTATTAGTAAGCTCTTTGTTTCTTCTTTAACTGTAAAGTTGTTATATTGTTTTTCCTTAACTGTAAAGTTATACATATATTCGCTGTTAATACTGTTTTTGTAGCTAATTCCCGACTAATTCTCTTGGGCCTGGGTATTTGGTCTGTATTAGAGCAGTTAGTTTATCTAAAAAAGATTAAGGAAGAGTCTCGGTCGTAACCTGAGTCAAACCTTTTGAAAATCGGACAGACTTTTAGTGGCTAAATAAAAATGATTAAAAATGCCCCAACGTAGTAAATTCTTTTGAGTAGAAACAACTATTTTATCACTGTTTGGTTAGATTTTTAGATTTTTGGCATAGATCAACAAACCAACTTTCTCATCAAATAGAAACTACTAATTTTTCGCCTAGAGTTTTTCGATTTTTTATTTTGGATTTTTAGTTTATATAGATTATTTCTGAATTAAACAAAAAAATATTGAATTAATTATGAAAATACCACTCACACTATCCAATCCTTTCAAAAACAAACATTTTCATCATATATTTAAAAAATAATCATCATTTATCCGATGAAAAGTCCATTTGCCCTCATCTTTTTCATTTTTTTCCATTGATCAATCTAAATTTTTTAGCTATGATTTCTCAATTTAAATATTTTCTTTTGGATTTATATATCTTAGGAGGTTTAGCATATAGAATTGACAATTTTATATAGTATTGAATGCATTGAATTTAAAAAAATTGAAGAAGAGTAAGGAAGATATCAAAAATTGGAGAAGAAATAAATGAAGACAAAATCATCACTTTGCGTGTAATATAATAATATTTTGTAAAGACCCTCCCAAAAAAATAAAAAAAATCAAAATTTGACAAGAAAAATATCCTATTTCTAAAATAAACTCAAAAATATTTTTGGATTAGGTTTGGTTCAGAAATAAAGTATTTTGAATAAAACATAACATACATTGATATATATTTCGGTTTAGTGATGTATTTTCCCTCAAATTAAATATATTTTATTCTTTAGACAAAATTTTGTTTTGTGTGTTAAAAGTGGTATCAACACAATCTTCTTCTCAAATAATTAGGAGTGCTTGAGTCCCAACTACATATATATTATAAAGAATTCAAAATCGGATCGAACAAGATTCTATACACATAAATTAAAGTTGATGTGTGCAGCATCATTAGGTGCTACAGATTATTTATTGCCTTTCACATGCCCGTCGTTTGGAATGTAATACTAATATTCTAGTGAACAAATTGTTGAATGGTAGATTAGTTGCTTAATCAATACATAGAGAAAAATGGTAGTACCGATAAGATCCATTATTATTGTTACTAGTATTAATCATACAAGTAAGGCATGATTATTGATTAGCGTGCTTCTACATTAATCACGGACTCACCACAGCGTCATGTGACACTCATCAATTATACATCTATTTCTTTTTTCAACTATTAGATCGACAAAATCTAATACCACCAATCGAAAGAAATAACTCGATTACTTCTCTAGTTTCTTCAAAATTAAATTGTATTTCTTCGAATTTAATTACAATATTTTGTTTTTTGTTTATCAGCTAACTAATAACGATTCAATATATATGTAAACAATCATTAGATATCAATAGGTTTTAGAATTTGCATAAAACATGAAAACCCAAATATCGATCAAACAAGAAAAATTGATCTAAAACATCATATAAAACGACATACAATATTGGGTTTTTATAATACAATAGGAAAATTATAAATAGTGCAGAAACTACAAATTATCTTAAGTTTCAGAGATATGACAATATTCTTGTTATTTTATTGACTCACTTTGATCTTGATATATATTTATTTATCTATCTTCTTCACCTATCTTTGGAATCTCTAGAAGCTCTGTGATCTTCCGTAACTTCGAGATCGAGGATCCTTCAATAAATCGATATCGATTAACGAGGTGATACATGAGAGTCAACGTAGGTTTTGCCACGTGGACCATAAGTTCTGATAAAGAGACGATATTGATCAAAGGTCATTGGAGGATATAAAGGAGGATTCATAGAGTTGATAAGCTGTTTCAATGGTTCGATGGGAATGTCACTCTTAGGGTTATAGAAGAATGCAAGTGAAATCCTTTCTTTTGCTGAATTCACCATCACTCTATGATCCACACTCTTGTATTTCGAATTGCTTAGTATCTGCCATTTTTCAATTACAAGTAAACTATTTAAATGTCCATCTCTGCAATCTAATATACCAGATATCAACTACAGAAAGTCGCGTAGTTCTACGTGACAAATAATATTATAAAAAAGTACCTGAAGTTGATCGCCGAGATTGACTATAAAAGAGTGAGGGAGAGGATTAGCAGTGATCCACGTGTCACGGTGACGGACTTGAAGACCGAGGACTTGATCGTCCGGTAAGAGAATGGTCATGCCACCGGGATCGGAATGAGGAGAGAGGCCGAGAGCAAGTTCTGGTCGAGGGCATTTAGGGTAATAATTAACCCTCATACATGCACCAACATTATCTCCACCAAATGCTTCTTGAAGTTGATCTTCTTTTAGTCCCAAGTTTAACGATAAGATCTTCATTATTCTCCCTCCTAACTTCACTAGTTCCTTACCGTACTCCTCCATAACGTCTCTATTTTCATTCATACGAAAAAAACATGTTCACAAAAAAAAAGCAAAAGGGTATACTTTTATAAAAACAAAATTTAAGAGCATCTTAGCAAAAAAATACAAGGAAAATGGCATTTTTAATATAGATAGATTTATTTTTGACAAAGAAAAAGGTATTTAAATTTTTTTTTAAACATCTAAACCAATAAATCTAATCTATAACCTAAAATTCACTAAAAAAACTCATTTAATTTACAAACTATAGTGGAAAAATGTTAAGTTTTTAATACCAAAATCATTAGTTAGATATATTTAGCACTATACTGAAAATAATTCAGCATATAGATTATTTAACTTATGTTTCAAATAAATTTAAAAGAAATATTTAACTTTTCTATGAAAGAAGTTAGTTCAAGTGAATAAATTTTTAAAACTAAAATGTGAATGGACAACATGGTAATATATTGTGGTCAACATGATTGCCAATTAAGACATGAGTAATTTTTATTACATATGATTCGTTTTTATATTATATTTAAAAGACCAGAATCATAGTTATGGTCTTCTTCTTTTGTTTGTCAACAACAGTTATGGTCTTCTCTTAAAATCACAATTAAAAAGAAAAAACTAAAATTAGTTTCTGACTTCAGTCTCAACTTCGCCATAAAAGCAATTTACCTTGTTTTTGATGTCGGAAAAATGTAACGAAGAATTCTTTAATTTACCTAATGTTGAGAGGCAAAGAAGGCCATTTGCTGAAATCCTTCACGTGAAGAGGAAGAAAATGGAGAAAGTAATAATCATTCCAATCAAGTGTAGCTCCTTCTTCCACACCCAATCTGCTTCCATATCCTTCATAGGTTCGTGGAGAGTTTGAGTAAATCTCTTTGGCTTCTGCAGGCAGATTGAAGAAGCTTCTCCAAGTTTCTCTAGCTACATCCATTAGCTCGGGCTTCACTCCATGATTTATTACCTATACATACAATTCTAACCTGTTATCTAAACCGGAAAAAAGGAGAACCGATTAGAACCGAACCGAAAACTCTGAGTCTCATTCTTACTTGGAAGAATCCAAACTCGCGGCACGCCTTCGATATCTTCTCCATGTCTTCTTTGTTGCCTGAGAAAAGACTTTCTAAGTCTATGATTGGGATATTCATGGCTTCTGGTTCAGGTTGGTGATTGATGGTAGTGGCTTTGGCTCGTTGAGACGGTGGCTTGATGTAACGGTTGGGGAAGGTGGTGAGGTTGGTCTCGGCTAGGGACTGAACTCGGACTATTGGTTCTGGCCACTTTCCACCGAGGCCGTTCATGCTGACTTCGACCTTGAACTTCTGTTGCTCACTCATGTTGCCTGTTTTGGCTAATTATCACTCTTTTTTCTTATTCTTCTACTTGTTCATGAGAAGTTGTGAGAAGTGTTGTTATATATATAGAGGTGGTTTATATGGTTAGAGATGGAGATGGACAAGTTTCCGGTTTTTTCTTTTTTATTTATTTATTCGGACGACGGTTTCTTTTCTTTTTTTCTCTTGTGAGTATTAACTATCATTAACAAATCAAATCGAACTCGAACAAATGTGTGATCAGACTATTCTCGTGAATCGGAATATTAATATATTTCTTTGTAGAAAGTAACCGATGAAATAATGAATCTGAAATTGTAACCGATGAATTGAGAGAATCTGGAATTGTGGCCAAGTAATATGGCAATGTGTTTGTTAAGTTATGAAACGTCTGTATAAAACATATGTTGAAATTAATGCAGAACGATTCTAACTAATTAATTAAAAATGATGCTCTTTTAAATTATACAAGTATTTTACAAATATATATAATTATACGATTATTGTGAGAATAAAGTAAAATGGTAGATATGACTTGAATTTTACATCGAGTTATTGAATTGTATTGTTTCCTTATTTAGTAAAATATTGCAAAGCTGTAAATTATTATAGGCAGAAGAGTTTTAAGTAAAAGTAGAACTTGCCAATGCATGTAAAAATGAATTCTATATGATTAAGCTTCCTTACATTTGGCAATAGACAGTGACATCTTTTTTCTTGTCGGTGACTATCTATTAAGATTTATAAATAAAATTAATTTTTATTTACGTAAATGATAATTTTTTTTGTTAATAGAAATATAGAGAAAACGTATTAAGTTGAGGAAGTATTTAGAACAAATAATTGAATTTTCATCTGTGCTAATTTTATGGTGTGTGCTCATTAAGTTATGATGATTATTAAATTTAAGACATAATTACAGTTTGAGTTAAGAAATTAAGAGTGTGAATGATGGATGTTTTTTGTATCATGCGATAGCAAATTAGGTGCCTGCAGAAAATCTATTAAACCTTTTAGTTTGGTCGCACGTTTTGTTACATCACAGTATTCAAAAAACCAAACATTTTTATGCTGTTTAATATTTTACCAATCATATTTTCTAAAAAGATAGCTCAAGATTTACTTGTTGGATTATGTAAGTAGAGTTTTAGTTATGATATATTTGCGAAAAAACTGAGAGGGAATTTTGATGTATTATGGGAAAAACTTAAATTAGTATTTGGTCCGTTGACCACGATCCCTAAATAGAAGGTAGACTTCCCAATAATAGAAACATGTTCATTGTATTTGGAAAAGCACATGGGCATACCAACCAACTGCATATTCTTAGACACATTATTCCCTCTTTTTTAAATTAAAAATATGTATTTATCTTTAAAAGTATGGATATAATTTAGTACGAGAAAAATACCGATTTAATGTTGTATTACTGAAGATGGTTGAATTATTCCTTAAATTTGGATGTGGTTAATTAAATTTTAAATATTTTGTTGAATTTTGTTCAACTTTGCGTTGACTCGGTCAATTTAACTTTTTCGCGAATTTCTAATTAAAATTGACTCTGAAATCGAAAGTCAATTTGGGTTTTAAAAATTCGATTCACTTTTTTTTTTTTAAGAACTCCTAAGCTTGATTTGTTTTTTCTTCTTTCAAAAATGAATTCAAATTCGTCGATTTAAAATATTGTCTTAGATACTTTAAAATGACGAATTTGAATTCATTCTTGAAAGAAAATAGTAAATTAAGTTTAGGGATTCTTCAAAACAAAGATAAAAAGTGAATCAAAATTTTAAAACTCAATTTAGTTTTTGATTTTAGAATTAATTTTGATTTGAGATTTGCAAAATGTTTAATTGGCTGAGTCAACATAAAATTAAAAGTTTTCAAAAATTAACAGAAATAAAATAAAATTTAATCAACCATATCCAAAATTTAAGATTAAATCAACCATTTTCAATAAATACAAAGTTACATTGACATTTTTCCTAATTTAGTATGAAAATACAATGATAAATTGTGTTTTTTAATTAAGCTTAAGTAACAAAAGAAAATTTTTAAGTATATGCAGCAAGAAAATAGAACACTTTTTTCTTAATCAATAACATGCGATATGTAAATTTAAACTCAACTAGTAAGACAATTGCAATGCTAACACAAATAATTAATATATATATATATATATATATATCCTCCTCAAACAGAAACAAAACTATATTATTAATATGAAATTCATCAAAACAGGTGTGCAGTAGGTTTATCTTTAATATAGCTAGATATTATATAGTGATTTCAATTTTTATCATGTTATAGTTGAACTGATTATGAATTAGAGTTTATCGATCTAATGGTTGACTGTTAACCAAAAAATACTAACAAAATTTTCATGAAAATTAATCTTGTTTTGGGCAGAAATATTCTTTCTTTTTGTGTGTGACTGAATGGTTTACTTAATATAAATCTATAGTGTATTAGTTACTTTGGTAGTACTACGCATTAAGAACCACATGGATCCTTATCACCTTTTGAGCTTTAGAGAAAACGGGTCCACTCCGAGTTTCACTCGTCGGCCCCAAAATTACAATACTCGAATTGCAAAATCATATTGTTCGAAGGTGGGAAAAACACCCAAGTCTCTTATACTTCCCAAAATCCATTCATTTTGAGTAACTCGACGCTAGAAATAGAATGATTTCATCCTCCAAAGACAATTTCTTATTATTTCTTCTTTTTTTCTCTTCCATTTAACAAATTTTATGTAGTCATTTACCACATTAACAATATTATAAAGAAACATTCTCTAGAAACTAATATGTAAATATATATATCTCAATCAAGACTAAGAATGTTTGGTTTAACCATCCAACTACAAAATATATATAAACCTTGTGAAGAATGAATCTAAGATTAGAATATGTATATTTAATAGCTAACAGTATCGAAAACAAATTTGTTGTTTCCATCTGATTGTTTTGAAAGACACTAATTCTGATGATTAACAATAAATTGACATAGTAATCAACAAGCAGCTGGCCAGAAATAGAATCTTCTCTTTCATTCTCTTGCCTGATTCATTTCAAGTTGCTTCCACTTTGACCTCTCGATACATATTTGGATCTGCCTTATAGTATACAATATCTCCTTCATCGCTCACGTAATGATCTTCTTTTATACTCTTTGCTAGAATTCCTAGTAAATGAAATGGTAAAGGTCCAGACTTATCAGGCTCTCTGTAATACTTCCCCAACACTGGTTTAGCTGCTTCTGTCTGCAAAACAGAGGAGCAAGAGTTTTTTTTTAAAAACAAACTTTTAAGCTTCTGTAGCATGAACCAAAACACAAACAGTCTTCTGTTTCCGTTACTTACTGCTTCTACTAGGTTATAATGTGGGATCTGCGGGAAAAGATGATGAATCACATGTGTTCCAATGTCATGATGGATGTTATTGATCACTCCGTAGTCACGATCCAATGTTGTAAGCCCTCCTCTCAAATAACTCCATTCCTGTTTTCAGAGAATCATGATATTTGAGCAATGTAGTCAAAGAACAGTGAAATCAGAGAATAAGCATATTACCTTCCCACGGTACCAAGGGAGCTTATCTGCATGACCATGGTGATGCAGGTAAGTCACAAAGTCCAACCACATTACATTTATCTATATTTGACATAAACATGATTTTCGGGTAAGGCAGAGGAAATAATACACATATTGTTAGTCTAAAACAGGGGAGTAACAGTGGCGCAATACCCAGTAAGGAATTCCGTAGAGTTTGAGCATTTGAATTGGACCGAATGCGAAGTTAAGACAGATAAGCAGAGCAGCCATTGCAGTCCAACAAGCAGTAGAAGTGAGGATATCCTTTCTCTCTTTAGGGAGGAACAAGTCGCTGTCTGGATGGTAATGAGAACCTTTTTTCCCAGGACTTCGAGACCACTGAACCAGATGAAGAAACATTAGCTTTTACACTTGATGTATCAGCTTAAGAACACATAAGAAATAGACGAGTCTTACCAAGTAGAAAGGATATGCCAGCATCACGAGAGGCAGTGTAAATCTAAAGAATCTAGTCGGTTTATTCAAAGTCTTGTAGATTTTCTCAGACATCTGAAATTACGGAAACAGCATAAAACTTCATCTTAGAGACACCACAGGAGTAAGACAAGACAGCCAAAAAGCCGTTTAACTTACAGGATGCCAAGATTCGTCGTTCTCAACATGTCCATGGTTCTGGTGGTGTGTTCTGTGGCTAATTCTCCTGCAGACCAACCAAAGTCATATATTTACATGAAAATGATGAGATTCTGCAAGTAGTCTTTGAAAAGAATTATTCGAAAGCAAAACTCACCACCCATGGTAAGGTACTAGGATTGAGGAATGAAGCAAATGGCCCACCACACTGTTCAGCCTCGGATCATTTGAGAAGCTACCGTGTCCACTGCAGTATGATCATCAACAGTAGATAAAATTTAGTTGACCATAAAAAATAGATTACAAAGTTGCAAAACCAATAGCAAGTTGCCAATTGGGTGGTCTACAAGCCACAGCATGAAGAAGATGATAAATAATGACAACAAGTAATCGCAGACATCTATTTTGTCCAAATTTGAACAGATAGTGATGCAACTGATTCTAAATTAAAGTGGAATCATCGAAAGTTGACTAATTCAGAGGGTAGAGACTAAACAGGAGGAGTCAATTAGTGGAGGCAAACCAACAAAAGTCAGGGTTATAGTGTTTACCAGTCATGGCCAAGAACAAAGAGAGCCCAGAACATGGTTCCTTGAGCAAACCAATAGAGAGGCCAAACAAGCCAATGGTTGAGGTAAGCAGCTCCAGCAGCCAATGCAAAGACGATGGCGACATCTCTCACGACATAACTCATCGACTTCCATGGATTCTTAACCCAACAATGCTTAGGTATAGCTGCTCTAATATCTGCTAAATTGAATGGAGGAGGCGAACCTGGGTCAAATCTCTGCGACTCTACATGTTCTTCCTCGAATGGAGACTCCTCAACGACTGGTGTCGTTACAGGTGTGCTCACATTCAACGCCCAATTCCTCGATAAGAACCCATCTCTATAATTCAGACGAAAAGCATGAGACTTTGAAGGTGATGATCTGAAATTAAGAGAGGTGGAGTTGCTAGCGACGAAACTGGATCTGGGTGTGGTGTATATTCTGGGGAGAGGTCTTATGCCACATTCTGATAAGACCAAGTTCGCCATTAGGGCTTAAGCTCTCCCTCCAGGAGAAAAAAAGACTCCTCTTTTCGTTTTTTTTAGTATTCTTTTAAATGAGAGGTTATAGAGCAAGAGAGAGTAAGGTAAGAGATAATGTAAGAGATTCTATCCTCCCACTTGAGAGGGAGAGAGAAAAATGTAAACTTGTGCTTCTTGTTGCCTGTCGTCTCTTAATTTCTGTCTTTCTTTATGCTTCACACGCTAAGCCTTCTTTATGTGAGTCTTGTGTATCAAAATCTGCAACTTGAAAGTAGAAGGAAATTTAGTGCTGATGTTGTTCTGTGACGGTCAATTTTGACCTAAATTAGATTCAACACGGATTTGATTAATCTCGTTTTATAGTCTTTCTTTGGTAATGATGTCATAGACTTTTTAGTATAATAATAAATTAAAAAAATGAGGCATATATTTAATGACCCTAACTTATAGGACGGTAGCAAATATACACATTATTTTAGTGTTTGTCACATTTGTTAGACAGAAAAAGGAATTTGGTGAAGAAACCTATTTGAGTCAATTACGTTTCAAAGTTTCACACCTTCAATATTGCGGCTTTGTTTTAAACTTTTGATGGAGACAAACCAATCACATAGTAGTAAGTAAATTTACCAGGTACCTAAACAAAGTGTGCGCCGTGGTCGGTGGCCGGTGCACATAAAATTGGACAAAATGTTGAATATGATATCAAACCAGCCCAAGCCCAATAAAAAAAGATTTTGGTGATCCATTCCAAAACATACTTGAAATTTTGCTATTAATTGTTTTTTTTCTGTATTAACCTATTAATTGTTATAGGTTCTGAAAATCGACGATATAATGGAAGAATATGTGCTTAAGAAATATGTAAAGAATGTGGCTTGAGTTAGACTTAAGGAAAAAGATGGACATAATGTTGTATGATTAGAAGAGCTTCTATACAATACTTGGTTTCCTAACTTATCGAATATTTTATATTATACACAGGAAAATACTTCAATCATACACAAGGTTCACTTGTAGTTCTAGAACTCTCTAGAACTCTCTAGAACCTAACAAAATTTGGATATTCATAGACAAAAAATAAAAAAGCATGTTGAAAGCAAATGAGTTAACAAGACTCCCTTTCTCCTTTTAGTGATTTTAGTGATGTGTAATACGTAAAATCTTAGAATTTTAACAGTCACTTGTTCTGATCCGTTTTCCTTCTCTTTAACGATCATAAACGTCCATGCATGGTTATTGCAACCTTCTTTGTGAGGAGACAATATATACAATACACAAAAATGAAAATTCATTGTCGAATGAGCTTTGGGTCCGAGTGGCATTTCATCCCTCTACATCCAAAGAGCATTTATGGATTATAGTTTTTGATTGTTTGGTCGTGCCATCAAATATCTCTAGCTTTAGCCTTATAATCACCTCGGATCATAATAAGAAACAGCATATAGAGTGTAAAATAGATGACAATAAGTTAAAGATATAGAACCTTCAATCCACCAAGGATACATGGACGATTGTGTGACGAGCCCCAACATCTTTGTTGTAATCCCAAGGGTGTTAATATCAATAAAACAAAAGTTTGATCAGCAAAATCAGCGCCCGAAGTGAAGTGTGTACAACAATGAACATAATGTTAGCATCAACACTCACATGATCAGGCGTCGACTTCAATGTCGAGTATGTGTTGGTAATAAAGTAACAAAGTAAGGCGGAGGTGCGCACATGGACAAGGAGATTGACGGGACCACCGCACAACCATCATGCCCGGCGGAGATGAACAGCGGTAGTAGCAAGGCGGAGGAGATGTAATCTTAGATCTACGACGCGTTAGGAAGAGAGTGTTAGCGATAAGACATCAGAAGGGGAGGTAACTATTTTAGAGCAGCTTAGAGCACCTCTGTATCTAATGGAGGTTTTTAGTGTTAATTTATTATTAGATAATTGTAAAGAGGATTTAATGAATAAGAAACGACACTAAACTTAGAGTTTTTAGAAGTTTTAAGATACGCCTACTTGGCCTCTTTTGATTGGATAATGGTTTGAGAAAAAATGCCTCTTCGGGTCTCACATCTTCCCCTCTGAAGATCATCATCTCGAAGTTCTGAAGCTTTCCCGAGGTTCATAATCCTAATTAATTTTTCGCCAACTCCCTCTGTAAATCCTTGGGATTTCGTCTTCTCTCGAGCGTCCTCGCTGTTTATTCAAATTCTTGAGAATCTCCGTACGATACCCTTCAATCTTCTTGTATGTTCTTGGCTTGAATTGATTTCATGTCAATTTCCAATTGTTGAATTTCCAATTCTCATATCGATTCTTCCTTCAGTCATTAAAGCTTGCTCTTTTAACCAGGACTCGTTCTTACTTGGCCAAAAACTTCATTGTCTTTTTCTCAAATCAGGCACTGATCGTGATACCGTTGTTTCTAATTCTCCCATCTCCATGTATACAAAGTTCACGAGAACATACAAGGCTAAAATAACATGAAAGTTTTGTTTTTTATTCATCACATGTATAAGGTATTTATACAAGGTGGTGAACTTAATAATAAAGATGTTACATACAAGTAAATGACAACTTAATGGTATAATTACTATAATGTAAATTATTAATAACGTTAGCAAAAAAAGTATTACGTAAACGTAATAATGTTTACGTAAATATAATAATTTATGTTATATTGACTTTACCCTCCCGCAAATTGGCGGGGAAACATCTTGACTCCCCAATTTGGATAGAAGATAAGTAAAAGTAGTAGAAGGCAAAACTTTAGTGAGTAGATCCGCCGGTTGTTCTTTGGTGGAGATATGAGCTGTGTGTAGAATACCTCGTCGATAGCATCATGTACAATATGATAATCAAGCTCCACATGTTTAGTCCCTTCGTGAAAAATGGGGATAGCAGCAATATGCAAAGCGGATTTACTGTCACAATATAGCGTCATGGGCGCGGCATGCGTGATACCGAATGACGCGAGAAGCTGTTTGACCCACTTCAACTCACAGAGAGTAAATGACATGGATTGATACTCAGCTTCAGCAGAAGACATAGAGACAATATGTTGTTTCTTCGTCTTCCAGGAAATTGGAAAGGATCCGAGCAGAATGATTTATGCAGAGAGAGATCATCGAGAAAGGGGACATGCAGCCCAGTCAGAAACGCAGAATGCCCGAATTTGGAGAGAATAGTCAACACGGAGAAGAATACCCCGACCAGAACACCCTTTCAAAACGAACCACGCGGAGAGCAGCATGCCAATGCTCGTGAAGAGGGCAATGCATGAACTGGGACAAAACCTGGACGATATAGCAAAGTTCAGGCCGAGTGAACTAAGATAAATGAAACGACCAATCAAGCGTCGATAGGCTACAAGATTAGATATTGGGGCGCCAATGGCTAGAGAAAGTTTGTGATTCAGCGCAATGGGAACAAAGACAGGCTTGCAACCTAGTAGACCAGTTTCAGCAATGATGTCAAGAGCGTATTTGCGTTGAGAGAGAAAAATACCCGAAGAATTTTGAGCAGCCTCAATGCCGAGAAAGTATTTCAGCTGCCCTAAATCATTTATGTGAAAACAACGATGCAAGTAGTTCTTGAACTTGTGAATAGTAGAGAGATCATTCCCGGCAACAATAAAATCATCCACGTAGATGAGTATGTGAAGACAAACTATACCGCGAGTATAAGAGAAAAGATAATAGTCAGCTTTGCTTTGAACAAAGCCATATGTGAGTAGGACACTGCGGAGTTTAGTAAACCAACAACGAGAAGCCTGTTTAAGACCATAGAAAGACTTCTTGAGGAGACAGACAGCAGATTGATCTGATGTGTAAGAACTTGGAAGAAGCTGCATGTAGACTTCTTCTTTTAAATCGCCATGAAGGAAAGCGTTATGGACAGCCATCTGGTGGACCTCCCATTGTTTAGCAGAAGCAAGTTGAAGCATGAGACGAAGTGTGTAGGCTTTGCAACGGGTGCAAACGTATATATATAGTCCAACCCTTCTGTTTGTCGATTTTCGAGGGACACAAGACGAGATTTATGTCGAGCAAGACGACCATCAGAGTGATACTTGAGTTTGAATACCCATTTGCAGCCGAGGGCCCGTTTTCCAGGAGGTAAAGTGGTGATCTGCCATGTGTGATTATTCTCCAGCACCTTGATCTCCTCTTGCATTGAAGCTTTTCAAACCTCGTCATGAACAACTTGGTTGTAAGAAGCAGGTTCCACATGTGTGAGGACCGCTGCAAGGAACGCTTTATGGCCAGGAGAGAAGCATTCGTCAGAGAGATAATCAGACATAGGGTATAGGGATTTACCTGGAACCGAGAGACAAGGATCTGAAGAAGAAGATGAAGTAAGAGAAGGAGAGTGTATTATTTGCGAAGCACGAGGCAAGACGTAGGAGATGATGCAGGAGAAGCGGGTGAAAGAGACGTAGGAGAAGCAGGTGAAAGGTGAATCACAAACAGGCGAAGATGGACTAGATACCGTAAGGGAGGTGACTGTCGCCACATGATATGCGGGTAAGACAAGAACCAGAGGAGCGGAAGCAGATGGGGGAGGAGAAGAAACTGGGATAAGGGATGACGGTGCATCGAAGAAAGGAGCTAAGTTAATGTCAACCACATGAGAAGTGAGAGATGTAGAATAGCCCAAGAATTCAGTTTCTACAAACACGACGTCCTGACTACTGAAAAACTCATTACGTTCGAGATCAAACAAATGTCAGTCCTTTTTGCCATAGGGGTAGTAAATAAAAAGACATTTTCGACTCTGAGCACCAAATTTGTCTTTATCACGGGCACGACGATGAGCATAACGAAAACAACCAAAGATGTAGAGAGAGTGATAAAATGGAGGTGTACCATGAAGCATCTCGTAGGGAGTCTTGCCGTTGAGAACCGGAGTAGGGGTGTGATTGATGAGATGAACAGCTGTTAAGACACTCTCTCCCCAAAAATCAACTAGGAGATTCGCTTGGAATAAACATGCACGAGCAACATTCAGGAGATGATGGTGCTTGCGTTTTACACGACCATTCTGTTGAGGAGTGTCAACGCAGGAGGTTTGATGAAGAATATCATGCTCGCGAAAAAACGAGGAGAGGACCATGAACTCACTGTCGTTGACAGTGCGAATGGATTGTACCGGTTTCTGAAATTGTGTCTCACTCATAGCAAAGAAGTTTTTAAGAAGATCCACAACTTTCGATTTTTCAAGTAGTAAGTAGACTCATACTGCACGGGAATAATCATCAACAATGGTGAGAAAATAAGCAGCACCGTAAGAAGAATGTGTCTGGTAAGGACCCTAGACATCACAATCGATTAAAGCAAATGGTGCAGAGGCTTTATTAAAACTCTCAGTAAAAACATCACGTGTTTGTTTTGCTCGAAAACAGGTATCACAGTGAGAGATGTGTTTAGAAACATATTTGGTAAATTCGAAAACTGGTAAATTACACAAAACAGCGGAATGAGGATATCCAAGACGACCGTGCCAAAGTTCTGAAGGTGACAAAACCGCATGTGTAGAATATGGAACCCGAGCAATAGAAACACCCTTGAAATAATACACACCCTCCCTCTCTTCACATCCTCTAATCAGAGTCCTCGTAAAACGGTATTGTAAAATAAAAAGTGTATGAGTAAAAATGGCAATACCACCCGTTTCTTTTAAAAGCTTGGAAACAGAGATAAGCATGCCGGTGAAATCGGGAACATAAAAGACATCCGACAATGAATGTTGTTAACTTAAAAAGGAGAGTTCCAGATTGCACAGCCCGAGACCGTCGACCATCAGGAAAAGTGACAGAGGATGAAGATATATCTTGGACATCCCGGAGAACACTGAGATTGCATGTCATATTGTGAGAGACACCAGTATCTAAAATAACATCAGAAAATTCAGTTATACCACAGAGATGTTCCGATGAAAGCTGAGATTGATGGCTTTGGAGTAGGTAGATCAAGGTAGTAAGCTGATCAGTTAAAGATGTAGTGGAGGATTGATCAGGAGGAGCCAGACGAGAAGCATTGGCGCGACCACCACGACTGCGAGGCTGAGAAGACCGACCACGACCACGAGGAGACTGTGAAGAGGAGCGTTGTTGTTGTTGTAGTTCGTACCACCACTTATGATAGGCATGAAGAGCAAAACATTCGGTATGGTCATGACCCTTACAGTTGCAATGAGTGCAAAATCTGTTCGGATCACGGCTGCAAGGAGGAGAAGAGGCGTGAACAAGTAACTTTCCGGGATCCGATCGTGCAGCAAACCCGACAACATCAGTCTGAAGCTCTTTAGAGCGCACAGTAAGAACATGTTTCTCTTCGCGGATGACACGCGAGTAAACAGAGTGGGGTGGAGGAAGCGGATCTTCATCAATTAACTGAGAACATAAGGAATTGAACTGTGCCTCGTCAAGACCAAAAAGGAAACGATGGACACGAGTATCTTCCATTCCTTCTCGGGCATAGCAGAGGCTGTGCAGATACATGTGCAAGTAGGAGAGACGCTATTGTATTCTTCCCATAGCTTTATCAAATGACCATAAAATTCAAATACAAATTGTCCATTTTGTTTGCAATTGGTGATTTAATCAATGAGAAGGTGCTTTCGGACACCGTTTTTGACAGAGAAACGTATCTTCAAGAATTCCCACAGTATATAGGCATCATGAACATGAGAAATAGTAGAGCAAAGTTTAGGATCGATAGAAGTACGAGTCCAACCAACGATCATGGAGTTTGCAGCAATTCAACGCGTGAGATCGGGCTGAGTTATAGGTTTGGTGATCGAACCATCAATGAGACCGATCTTCTCTTTGGCTTAAATAGAATTCCAAAATTCGGTAGCCCATTCGGAGTAGTTGTGTTGAGACAAGGTAACAGGCGTGATGAGACAACCCAAATTATTGGAGGGATGAAGAACATAGAGAGATGAAGAAACAACATCATTGCTTGTAGAGGAAGGAATCAGAGAAGCAGATGTAGTAGATGTCGTACTCATGGTGTAAAGTTAGAAACAACGATGGTGTCGGTGGCCCAAAAGAAGGACGACTGCGCATTATGTAAAGTAGTAAAAAAGAAAATGGGTCAGAGAAACTTTTAGGCTCTGATACCATAAAATAACATGAAAGTGTTGTCTTTTATTCATCACATGTATAAGGTATTTATACAAGGTGGTGAACTTAATAACAAAGATGTTACATACAAGTAAATAACAACTTAATGGTATAATTACTATAATGTTAATTACTAATAACGTTAGCAAAAACGTATTACGTAAACGTAATAACGTTTACATAAATGTAATAATTTACGTTATATTTACTTTAAAGGCATGTAAGTTGTTTGATGATATGTTTAGGAATCGATAAGGAGTTTCAGAACGAAATTAAAAGTGTATTGGATGAAACCTATAAGTAAATGTCTTCAGCTCTATAGAATCTTGTTATTATTGTTTCTAGTTTAACCACAAAGAATAAAAAGTTTATATACATATTAATGATTTTTGGAAACTTTTTATTGACCAATAAACAGATGATGGCTTCTTGGGGATGAAGATATATATTTGGACTTGGCTACTTTTGCTTTGGCTTTCCGATTATTGCTTTATCATGGCTATGATGTGTCTTGAGGTGAAGTGAACCTCTTTCTTCCAGATGAATATATCCTAAATTTTAGTCAACTTCATGTATGGGTTAAGTTGTACGTTGTGTTTGTTGCAGATCCGCTAAAACCATTTGCAGAAGAATCTGATTTCTCTGATACTCTGGAAGGATGTCTCAAGGATACAATTTTAGTGTTATAATTATTTAAGGCTGCCCAAAGTTATCCACATGAATCCACATTGAGGAAGCAATGTTCGTGGACTAAAAGTATCTGGAGATGGAATTGTCCAACCAGCTTAAGACCTCTGTTCAAGATAAATACCTTAAGAAAAAGGTAATTTCTTTTCCTTATATTCCTGTGAGAGCTATATGAGACTCTTATCCTTTACAGGTTGAGGATGCTCTTGTCTTTCCCGCCTATGCAAGTCTAGAAAGATTAGATCACATGGGAAAATTACTCAATGGTTCCTCCGTGATAACCACCAGAGTTATGAAACCCTCATATCGGTTTTCCATGTATTTGATGAAATGAAAATGAAGAATGAGGTCTCATGGACTGCTATGATCTGTGGTTGTGTTGAAAATCATCAATATGAAATGAGCATTAGTTTGTTTCTAGGTATGGAGAGAGAAAACTTGAGGCTTAATCGTGTCACACTGTTGTTTATTCTACCTGCATGTGTTGAATTTGATTGTGGGTTACGGCTGGTGAAGGAGATTCATGGATTTTCTTTTCGTCGTGGAGTCCACTCTGACGATGCCTTAAGAGCTGCTCTTGTGACTGTGTATTGTAGATGTGGTAATGTAAGTTTCTCTAGGTTAGTTTTCGAAACATCAAAAGCAAAAGATGTTGTAATGTGGAGTTCAATGATTAGCGGCTATGCTAAGATTTGAGATTGCTCCAAAGCTATGATTTTGTTTAGTTAAATGCGAAAAGAAGAAAGTGGACATGGAGTTCAATGATTAATGCATGCGGTATTCATGGACATGGTTCATAAGCTTTAGAGATCTTTCAAGGTATGATAAAGGGTGCACATGAAATAGATGCAATGGCATTTCTTGCAGTTTTATCGGCTTGCAATCATTCTGGTCTGGTATATTTGTGTGTGGAATGACACCTTCTCTTATCTTATACGTGTGTGTGCGTATTTATTTACTTGTAAGAATCATTAGCAAAACTTTATCTTTGTGTTTCACTCTTATTTGACACAGAATATATTTTTTTAAAATAAAAATTTAAGAACCTCATTTGAAGTTCTTAACATTAATAAAAAATATATTTATCATAGAGTTTTTCTATTTTAAAATAAAAAAATAGAAAACTATATTAGAGATCATTTTAGCATCAGATGGTAGCGCGAGAGATGTGATTTGACAATTCAATATACAGACTTGTTAAATGACTTTTCATAATTTAAAATTATTCTCATTCCCATCCTAAACAAGATTATTATTTTTATGCTTTCCTTTTTGAATTCATTTTACTGATGTGAAAACCATATCAAAGGAATGTCAAGTTTTGAAAATCTATTTGAATTCATATAATTCAACAAAATCAAAAATAAAGCAACAAAGCATCCTGGTTTAAAATTATTTTAAAACAATAAAAACAGGAACTGTCTGTCTAGATTATTAAAACAAAATTAGGTAAGGATTTCTTAAAAGAATGATACAAAATAATTGAGAAAGGAAGAAACAACAACTATGCAAGTGGATTAGTGCCATAGACAAAACATACAACTCCCACAAAGCAAGGGACATTTGAGAATAATCTATTCATAAAGCCAAAGAATATTTTGGACAACTAACCAAAACTTTATAGATTATTTATTTATTGGCTTATATATGTGCGCATGCAAATAACTTGATCGCAAACTCATTAGTCCTCACAGTGTTCCATAAACTTATCTAATTTATTTTAACAGATTTTTTTTCGTACTAAAGAAATAAATCTCTTGTGAGATAAAAGATAGTATAATAAATGTTCAAGCCTTGCGCAAAATTCATGTAATTTTAAAATATACACGCGATAAATAAACCTAATTAATTTCGAAATCGTTTTTACAACAATTTATCAACATATTAGTATTATTTTTCATGATTAACCTAGAAAATGAAGTCCAAAGCCTTATTTATTCCATGCGTACACGCAACTTAATAAATAATAATCATACACTAGAAGCTCTCTCTTCCATCTTTCAATGGCTTCCTCTTCAGCTCCGTTCAACCACCGCCAACTTTCTAACATGCACGGTGGAGCCACGGCGGCGCCTCCTCCTACTCCGTCATGCACACATCCCAATTCCACAAACAAATCAGAGATTGCAGCTGACACTCTCTCCCGTCTCTTCCACCGTCTCCCTCCTAATCTCTCACTCCCCAACCGCCGCTCATCCTCCGCCGCCGCAGAATCTTCCATCGTTTCTCTTCCGACTGTGTCTCTCAACGCCGGAGATAGACTTAGCTTTGACGATCTTGTCTCCGCCGCTACTGATTTTGGCTATTTCCAACTCACAACTGATGACTCAGCTATTACAATCCCTTCCGGACTCGCTGAAGCAGCTGAGTCTGAATCACTCTCACTCTTAGGTCTCAACGAAGAGAAACAAGAATCGTCGTTTCCCAAAAACTGGCCGTTGGGATACGAAACCGATGCTGAAACGCCGTCGTTTTGCCTTGACGCCGACTGTGCAACCGAGTCAAGTGAGTTGGATCTGAGTTCGCTACGTGAGTTCACTCGGACTCTAGAAAAAGTTGGAGTGAAGACTGTAGAGATGCTGGGAAGCGCGCTTGGGTTTGAATATGACTCAAACCGGTTTAAAACACTGATGTGGCTTAACCAAGATGTTACCGATGATAAACCGGAAATAACCAATGGATTTTATCCGTTTGTTGTCTGTTTACAGTATCAGATAAGGGAAGAGAAGTATTCTTTGCTAACTGAGTCTGGATGGGTGTCCGTTTTGCCTCGAGTTGACTCGGTTCTTCTGACGCTTGGTGACATTGCTCAGGTTAATACCTTTCTCCTTTTTATCTATTAAAAATGGCTATTTATTTTCTGTATAAAATCTTTGAATAATTATCACATTATTATCTTTTTGATGTCGTTAAGTCGCTGTTTTAAATTATTTTAACATTCTTTGTTTGAATATAGTTGATGTCCATTATTGTAAACCATTTTTGTTATAATATTATAAATGTCCATATCAAAATAAATGATTCCCAACGCATTATCGTGAAAGAAAACAATATTTAAAGTGGAATGTGTTTACATTTTGGAAATGAGTGTAATGGCATTGGGAAAGAAAATTGGAATTCGAAATTTTTTACGATATTTAAATAAAAACGTTTTGAGTTTTGTGTAGAAATTTAATTTTAGTTTTTTAATGTCAAAAGCCAAAACCTTACAACTTAGTATTTTGAAGGTTTGGAGAAATGGAGAGGTGAAAAGAGTGAGATATCGACCGGTGTTGTGTTCAAGACAAAACGATGGTTCAAGGAAGTGTGTAACAATGACATTGATGCTTAGACTTCCCATGGACGCTATGGTTGGACCATTGAAAGCTATAAGTGACAGCGGCAAAGAAGAAGAATTTACGAAGGAGGAGGAAGAAGAAGCTCTTAGTGATGTGAAAAGGGTTTTTAGGTCTTTTAGTTTTGAGGAGTATGCATGGAGAGTGTACCATGAACGTCTCTTTTTCAAGGATCCACTTGATAGATACAAACTCAAACCTCATAAAGGTTTTTAGAACATATGTTTTTGTTATTTGTTTGTTTCTTTGGTTGAATTTTTGTTACACTGGAGTCTTCTTCTTACTTTTATTCTATTTCCATAAAATCTTCTGATTTTTCAGCCAGTTATTAGCATTTTTGTATTCAGATATTTTGGCTTTTGTTCGATTCAATTCGGAGTATATCAGTATGTTCCTTTTTGATAATTACTTCATCATGTAACTCTTCTTTCTTAGATCTCTTTTCACAATTAATGAAGTTTTAGATAATATATATACTAGCCTTGTCAATATGAAATAAAAATAAGATGCTATATATATTTTTATCATCTTCGCAGTTCGCACATATGATCATTAGTTATTAGTTTTGTCGAGCTCTTCTCAAATTTTTGGGTCAATGTAATTGACAAAAAGATGGTAATTAGTTTCCATATTTATAGCCATTTCTATATATAATTATATATCACATTTGCTCAAAACATACGCATAAAATTCCCAAACGTACGGTTTGGTGACAAAACCCGACCCGTTGATATGTGCGGTTCAAAAGCGACCCGGCCCGACCCGTTACTTTGGCAAAAGCACATCATACAGCTCAGGAACTTGAAGCACGTCGTCTCCTTATATTCGACGAGTGACTCCGATTGGATCGCTGTTTCGTCATTTCTCACTTACGAAGGAAATAGAATCTTTCTCCTTTACTTGCCCTCAGATCTGCCTGCGATTTCGAATTTTCTTCTCTTTCTCTCAAATCATATCTCTCGTTCTAGTGGCCTTTGACGGTCCCGTCCGGGCGTGGATCTGATTCTGGCCTCGGATTCTTTTGCTGCGATCTGAGGTCAAACATGGCGGCAGCTAATGCCCCCATCACCATGAAGGAGGTCCTAACGGTGAGTTTTCCGTTTTCAATTTGTAAATCTTCTGTGACTCGAGCTAATTTTGGACGACATTGGAGGTTTCTGTAGCTGCAGTATCTGATTTCTTTCGGTTTGGTTCTGCTAACACTGTTATACGACTAATTACTGTTTCTAATTCTGCTCGATCGTTGCGGTTTAGTCAGTTTTTTCGGATGGCTAGTTTGTGTAGTTCACGTCTCTGATCAGATTTCCATACACACGCTTAGATCCGTGACATCTAAATGTCTCTAGCCCGTATTTGTAGATATTGTGCTGATCTACCCGGATCTTGTAACTAATTTAATGAACTATGTGACATGACGCTTTGTTTTGAAATTTCTCAGCTTCCGAGCATTGGGATCAATCAGCAATTCATCACCTTTACAAATGTTACTATGGAGTCTGACAAGTACATATGTGTACGAGAGACGGCACCACAGAACAGTGTTGTAATTGTCGATATGAATATGCCGATGCAGCCTCTTAGGAGGCCTATTACTGCAGATTCTGCACTCATGAACCCAAACTCAAGGATCCTTGCCTTGAAAGGTATGCGACTGTTTCCTTTTATTGAAAAAAACACACGTTGTAACTGATTATTAGTTACAACGCCCATAAGAGTTTCCTTTTGAAGTTTTCTCCACAGCTACCATTTATAACTCCTACTTCATTTTGCTAGCTACACATGCTATTTATTACTGATGGGATGCTTTTTGATTTTTTCTGAAGTTAAAATGAGTCTGTACCTGTTGCCATGCGTCACTTGATAGAAACCTACGTATTTTATTATATCAGTATGAAAAAGTATCTACATCCATCGAGCGTATGCTTTAGCTATATACTCTTGTTCTGGACTTGGGTAAGATAGCATATTCACTGCTAGAGACAACATCAGCATAAAGTCTATGTTTGCCAACATGTATTATATTTCTTGTGGCAGAGTCGTTTTTGAAGCTTAGTGTAGTTTAACTAGAAATTCTGGTTTGTAGTGGGTGTTTCCTTATATTGGCTGTTACTTATTTCTTCCTTTGTTGCTCACTTTTTGCTTGAATTCGTATATAGCTCAAGTTCCAGGAACTACGCAGGATCATCTACAGATATTTAACATCGAAGCAAAAGCAAAGTTGAAATCACATCAGATGCCTGAGCAGGTGAATGTTTAAGTAAATATTTTGTAACGTGTTATCTTTCTTGTTGTACACTTGTACACTTCATTCAGGCTCTGATTTTAGTGGCATGACTTTTATTTTTTGGATATTAATCAACCATGTTTTATAGGTTTCTTTCTGGAAGTGGATTACACCAAAGATGCTGGGGCTGGTTACTCAAGCTTCTGTGTATCATTGGTCGATCGAAGGTTTTATATATTTAACTTGTTGTCATCTTCTTCTGATTATGTATATATATGTTGTTTCTCATTTTTGCTCTTGCTTTTCCAGGTGATTCTGAGCCTGTTAAGATGTTTGATAGAACGGCCAATTTGTCAAACAATCAAATTATAAACTATAAGTGCTCTCCTAATGAGAAGTGGTTGGTTTTGATTGGAATTGCTCCTGGCTCTCCCGAGGTAGGTTCTTTGGGCAATGTATCAGGTTAAATAAAGACATCATAGCAGCACTCATTTGATATATTCTTGACTGTATCTTGTTTTATTATCATCTGTAGAGACCACAATTGGTAAAAGGAAATATGCAGCTTTTCTCTGTAGATCAACAGCGTAGCCAGGCCCTTGAAGCACATGCTGCGTCATTCGCTCAATTTAAGGTAAATTATGTTTTTCTTTTGTGAGTTTATTCGAAGGTCGAATCTGAAACAGTAGTATGACAAACAACATTATGAATCACAGGTCCCTGGGAATGAGAATCCTTCTATTCTTATATCCTTTGCAAGCAAGAGTTTTAATGCTGGGCAGATAACATCCAAGTTGCATGTCATTGAACTTGGTGCCCAACCAGGTTAGCTCCCTTTAATGCTCCATGTTCTTTATGGTTATTCAGCGTTTTTGGTAACATTTTTAGTTTATATCCGTTTGATATCCCAAGGTGGGCGACATTTTTTGCAGGAAAACCATCATTTACAAAAAAACAGGCAGATCTCTTTTTCCCCCCCTGATTTTGCTGACGATTTCCCTGTGGCCATGCAGGTTTGTAGTGGCATAAGATATTCTATTGATTTCAGTAAGTTTCTGGTGAAAGTTTAATGACACTAGCTTCTCTCTTTCCCAACAGGTCTCTCACAAATATAACTTGATATATGTCATCACCAAGCTTGGCTTGCTGTTTGTATATGATCTAGAGACAGCTTCTGCTATCTACAGAAATCGGATAAGTCCAGACCCAATTTTTTTAACCTCTGAAGCTTCTTCAGTTGGGGGTTTCTATGCCATAAATAGGCGAGGACAAGTTCTTTTGGCAACTGTGAATGAGGCCACCATTATACCATTTATAAGTGGTCAAGTATGTTTACTTATATTCTGTTTTCTCTATATAATATATTTATACATCATGACATGCTAAAAACTATCCTTTTGTATCACAGTTGAATAATCTGGAACTTGCTGTCAATCTTGCTAAAAGAGGAAACCTCCCTGGTGCAGAAAATCTGGTATGTGATATTTATCTTGGATCAGAAAAATGATTTTAAGAAGATACTTAGTTTGGAATGGGATTAGGAAAACCTGAGGAGTTTGATGCTAAAACAATTCCAAACTACGAAGGCATAGACTAAAGATCACAACCTATAGAAATCATGAATACTTGAAGTAAACACTGTAAAAACCCTAGTAAATTTAGAACACTTTAAATAGTCATAATCTCCATAGACCTCTCAACCCACTGCTTGTATGAGATTCGTTGATGTAAAGTTTCTCATATTTAGTTTGCATGTTGCAGGTTGTGCAACGTTTCCAAGAGTTATTTGCTCAAACAAAGTACAAGGAGGCTGCTGAGCTGGCAGCTGAGTCTCCTCAGGGCATCCTACGAACACCTGATACAGTAGCCAAATTCCAGGTATTGTCCATATTCATACAAGTAATTCTCTGTGATCATGTTGTCTACTATTTTATGTAGGTAACATCAATCTGAAACTACAAAATCACACTATACAATTTTGCAGAGTGTTCCTGTACAAGCAGGGCAAACTCCGCCATTGTTACAGTATTTTGGGACCCTTTTGACAAGAGGGAAGCTCAATTCATATGAGTCTTTGGAACTATCTCGGCTTGTTGTGAATCAAAACAAGAAGAACCTCTTGGAAAACTGGTTGGCAGAGGATAAGTTAGAATGCAGTGAAGAACTTGGAGACCTTGTCAAGGTAATCTTAAAACAACAATTTTAAATGTCTTATATGTATCCTTTAGTATGTTTTAACAATAATCGTTTCTTTTTCAGACTGTGGATAATGACCTTGCTCTAAAAATATACATCAAAGCTAGAGCTACTCCAAAAGTCGTAGCGGCTTTTGCAGAGCGTAGGGAGTTTGACAAGATACTAATTTACTCAAAGCAGGTAAACAATGGGTGTTATAGTTAGTTCCTTCCAGCCTTATGGTTACTTAAAAGGTCATTGTGCTCAAGAAGTATGTTTCTTATTGTGACTTTAGGTTGGGTACACACCTGATTACATGTTTCTTCTGCAAACCATACTCCGTACAGATCCTCAGGTTAGTGTGGTGCACTTTTGTTACTTGCACATATTAAATTATGGAAGGAGTGCTTTCTAGAATCTTGCTCCAAGAGTCATGAATCGTTTATCTTCTTACTGATAGCATGATGTTGTTTATCAAGCAACTAATATCTCCCCCTGTAAAAGATCAACAATCTCTCAACTGCTAATTGCAGGGAGCTGTTAATTTTGCATTAATGATGTCCCAAATGGAAGGAGGTTGTCCAGTTGACTACAACACTATCACTGATCTTTTCCTTCAGGTTGGTGAATACATATGAAATACTGTATTCATCAATATTTATAGATCATGACTTGTTCTTCTTCTATATACTGAAATTTTGTAGTACATTAGATTTGTCACATGCTAATTTACTTATTTCTGCATATTCAGAGAAATCTGATCCGTGAAGCAACTGCTTTCCTTCTGGATGTTCTGAAGCCAAATTTACCCGAGCATGCTTTTCTGCAAACTAAGGTTGGAAAGAGTTGCCACCTTGTACTTATCTGTGCTTTTCCTTTTTCACCTTCCCTTTTTAGACCTTCTAGTCCACTGTCAACACAGGTTTTGGAGATCAATTTGGTAACCTTTCCTAATGTGGCGGATGCAATCTTAGCAAATGGGATGTTCAGCCACTATGACCGGCCTCGTGTTGCTCAGCTCTGTGAAAAGGCTGGACTCTATATCCAATCCTTAAAGGTTTTTGCTCAATATCTACTTTAACTTTCTTGGCCTAATTGATGCATTATCTTTTCCGGTTTAACTTCTTTTTCATTTTCTTTGTGCAGCATTACTCAGAGTTACCTGATATTAAACGTGTAATTGTGAACACACATGCTATTGAGCCACAGGTAATATACCTCTGAACTACATATTGGTTGCTAAACTACTGGATAACTGAT
>JAKUCM010007878.1:0-11565 GCA_023374145.1 Lepidium sativum
TCATAGGTTATAGTTGTGTGCACACAACTATAAACATATGATATAAATAAGATTATGTATGTGTTATTTTAATAGTCATTGTTCTTATTTTTTTAATATCGTTAAAGATTTAATCTTCAACTAAAAGATTTTATCTAACTCCTTATATGAACTAATTCCTAATATTTAGGGTATTTTATACAAGATATAATCCTAATCAATATTTATTTTAAAATTTTTACTCCTAATCCTAATATGAAAATTATATCTAACAATGTTTAATTGATACTCATGCCTATTATCATTATACCAACGATTTTCAACAATTCTAAGTGTCTTATTTTTCTCTCATTTTTTTTGTCCTTAATCATGTGTTTCTCTGAAAATTATTTGTTGAAACGCTACAAACAAAACTGGATAATTAAAGTTAAAGATTCTCAAGTTTTGAAAATATACATTAAAGAATTAGGTCAAACCATGATATATTCCTAATCAATATTTATTTTAAAATTTTACTCCTAATCCTAATATGAAAATTATATAAAACAATTTTTAATTGATACTCATCCCATGACTATTATCACTACAACAATGATTTTCTACAATTCTGAGTCTTATTTTTCTCTCGACTTTTTTGCCATTAACCATATATTTCGTTGAAACTTATTCGTTGAAAACCCTACAAACAAAAATGGATAATTAAAGTCAAGATTCTCAAGTTTTGAAAAGTATACACTAAATAATTTGTTAAAACCATGATATAGTTCTTTATTATTATGAGGTATGTAACTAATGATGTATCTATTTGCATATTTTATAATGATTATGAATACTTTATAATTAGTTCATGTTTTTGTAAAGTGATATAATCCACCGTAATGTAATGAATGAGCTGGTTTCTAAATTTGATTAAGTCAACCGATCCTCTCCCATACACGGTTTGGGATCAAAATTTATAAATTACCGTGACTTACGTGATGGACGTATTGAAGATATATATCTTATAGGTATTTTTTTTTTAAATTTCATTTTATCATTATAATTGTTCATAATTTTGTTATTTATGTGTTTGTTTTATAGATATCATCAGACAGTTGGTCGTTTAGCAATACTCAAGTTACTAAAGTGAATGGAAAGTCTGTAAAATGAATAAAAATTAGTCTTAGAAATACTAAGTAAGTTTTTGTTATATTACTTTTAAGTTTTTTATTATTTATAAAATATTTAATGGTACAAAATTTATATTTCATTTTATACATAAAGCTTATAATCACTTGTGTTTTGTGGAGAAAATATTCTGAGATGGTTGAAGAGAAAGACACTAATGGATTTACCCTCCACATCATAATTGTTTAGAAGTTTTGTAAGATAAAAATATTTAGAGGTATTTATATATGTGTCTTTAATATTAATTTCACAATTCTAATTAATTTATAATTAATTGATATATTATTTTTTCTAATTTTTACTAATTTATTTTAAAATCATAGGTATTTATAATGGTTATGAGTATACTCAAATCTGGTTTGAGAATGAAAAGATCCTAGAAATTTTGAACTAATAATAAATAAAAAAACACATATACATGATGAAAAAAGAGAAACAAACACATATATATATATATGTATATACTTATTACTAACACATCTATATGTGTATACTTATTAGTAACTATTTTTTGTCAACTAGTTTAGTGCCTTTTAAAATCCCGCTCCTACTACTGGATGATTTGTAAAGTGACAGAATTTAGTTTTTTTATGATTGAAGAATTTTTTTATTTTTATCAAGGGCATACTCTTTTTTCATTGTGTGTCAACAATTGGATAGAAAAAACCTGATCCATAGCCTAAAACTAACCTCTTGAAATCCTATTTTAATCTACTAGTTAGTAGGGATGAATCAGACCCTGATGCCCTGAGTCATTAGCTGAATCATTCTAAGTACCACATTGAAAGTAACTTGGCTACTCTATTTTTATATTATATTTTTAACTAAATTATACAAATTGGACCTTTTCTTTGAAGGAACAATTACAAAAATGCCTTACAAAAAAGCACATTTTCAACACTATCCACTTTTTTGATATTTTCAGAAAACGTCTTTCATTATTGAAAAATGACTAAACTACTTTCAAATTGTTACATTTTTAAAAAATTGACTTTTTGAATATTTTTTTTCCGCAAAAAGTATTTTCATGCCAAAAAACGTTTCCCCACCAAATTTTAGTATTCATTTCAAAATTTTTTTTTAACATTTATATTTAAGTGATCTTATAAAAAAATTTAATCTATAAATTATCTTATTAAAATTTATAAATAAAATATTTTGAACAAAAAATTAAACCCTAATTGGATATTTAACCCAAGGGAATGATCAAAATTTAGTAACTCAAGCTGAAACTATACTCTAATTGGATGTCTAAACTATACTCTAAAAAAACTAAACCCTAATTGGCTTAATAAGATAGTTATTTAAAAGGTTTAATAAGATAGTTATAAATTCTAACAAATACTATATTTATTAGCTTTAATAATAAGGATAAGTTTGAATAACCCATGAGAATGATCAAAAGTAGTAAATCAAGCCAAATATTATTTCTAATAGACATATTTGATGCTTAACACCATGAGAATGACTAAAACTCATAATATTTTACATGACAATTTATAAATAAGTTTTTATAAAGTTTTATATGGTTTTATAAACAAACTATATAAAATATATAAAACACAAAAGTATGATTTGAAAGTTGGTTTTTAAAATCTTATACAAAATTATAATTAATACATATTCTATTCAATAATTTTGATTTCATAAGGTTTTATATATATTTATAAACAAACTTTATGTATGTAGTTTTATAAGTAAACTTATAAAAGCTTATAAAAATGTACAAACAAATATTTTGCGTAGTTTTTATAAGGATATTGATAAAACCTAAAGAAATATAATATGGAGAAGAAACAAACATAAAGAACCAAAAAAAATTATAAGTTTTTATAAGTCAATTTATAAATATTGGAAAAGAATTTGTAAATAAAAATCTATGAATCGTGAAAAAAAACAAATGAATATAAATGAAATCACTTAATATATTTCACAAATCACATATTAAGTAATCATATAGCAAGTAACACTTATACAAAATATTGATAAGGAAAACGAATATGTAAAATAGCATTACTGCGAGTTTTTAGGTAAATGAATAATTTTAATTTGAAAATTATAAAATGTTGAACATGTTTACGGAAAGTAAATGAGGTATTATATTGGCATAGTTATGATCAATGATCTATCGAAAAGTTTGATAGTTAATGCTCTGCTTTGCATTTCCACTTGTGCTCTGTTTTTCTTGCGTTTGCGTCAAATAAGAGGCCTAGTATATGAATATGAATGTGGAAGACATCCCAATCTTTCCATTGAACTTGCTTCACTTTCTCTTCCATGTTCACTTAGCGCTCTATGAGAACGTTGTATGTATAGTTATATGGTTTCAAACCATTCCTCAACATCGTTTTGAGCATAGACACTTGATATAAGCCGTCAACATTTCTTTCATATACCGGTCACCTTCAGAGAATCTATAAGCATTCAACAGAGCTTGAACTACGACAACCGTTGAATCCTCGATAACACTCGCGGTTGAAAAAAGCGTTAAATATAGGACACTTCTCAGCATGATCATGCACTTTCAGGAGACAATTCATGGCAGCATCAAGTGTTAAGATTGTTCACATGTTCTCCTCAAGAGTAGAGCAGTCTCTTTAGCCTTTGACTTGTTTAAAAGAAAATACATTACAATATCATAAGCTATTCTCGGGAAGTTTGAGACACGTGGCGGACCCTGATTGGCTCCGTGCTTTTTATTTTTTTTTGTATTTTTTGTATTTTTTTCTAAGAACCCCTTAATGGGGTTCTTTGATGTGGATGGTCTTACATTTGAGAAGGGGATCAGAGAATTAGGGAATTGTTTTTGTGAGCAGAGAGCTAGGCTTTGTAGTCAAACATGTGCAACTTGTATCTTTCAAACTGTGAAACATGTAACCATGTGGCATCGGTGTTTCTCCTTCTTCAACTTAGTCGGAGCCTAACAATTGGTGCGGTGAGCCAACCACACACATGACGATGATGATTCCTCACGAACAACATATCTCTGATCTTGAATCTTCACTCAACAAATCTTATTTCATTGGTCTTTTCTTTATTGGATAAAGTAACGCACATCTCTGATGGCCACTCCGCTGTTGAATCTCGTTTAACGACTTTGGAATTTATTATTCAATCAATGAATACTTCCATGGATTCCAAATTTTTGTCATTGGAAAAGTATCTACAATCGCTTCATTCTGATTCTCGCTCCGAGATTTTGGATCCCAGCATTAATTCTTCTCATGCGCCATTGTTCGATTTTACCAATTCTTCTTCTCAGACGTCGTCTTTGCGTGTGACTGAGATATCTCACACCTTTGTAATGCCAGTCAGGGAGACAGGTCCTCCACTGCCTTCGCCACCGTCTTCTTTACATGGGTCTGTTCCGCCTCCTCTGAATTCATCTATGCCACCGCCATCGTTTCTAACAAATCCTCTGATAGCTACGGCCACAATCTTTCTTTCCATCGCCGTTCTTAATGCATCCTACCGTCTCATATCCTTCTCCACAACAATTTTACAATCTGTCACTTCACAATCAAATGTCTTAGGAAACTCAATTTCGTCGTCCTTAGTTTCCTTTCTAGCCATCAGCTTCATACTTTCATCTGTTTGCCTGGCAACAACCACCGTATTCGACCGAGTCTCAGCCTTCCTCGAATCCTCCGAATTGTCCATCTAGTGGTCTAGATCATCATATTTTCCCGAATCCTAATCCACAGCAGCAGAACGGTTTCTGTGACAAGATTCTCAACAAATTTGAGATGCCACTATTTGATGGTTCAAACATTTTTGGATGGATTGCTCTGGTTGAAAGGTTTTGGCTTTTAGGCAATTACTTTGAGAATGAGAAGCTACATCTTTTCTTTATTAGTCTTCAGAATGATGCCTTATCATGGTTTAACTATCAGTTTTGTCTTTCGTATTTCATGTCATGGCAAGATGTGAAACATCAGTTAAAAGCTCAGTTCGGATTTGATGGTCAGGGACAACCTAGCGCTCGTTTGTATGCTCTTAAACATAGTGGAACTATGGCAGAGTATGTTCATGAGTTTCAAGACCTTGCAGCTCAATTACCATTCTTACATGATGACTCTTTAAAGAATATCTTCATTAATGGGTTAAAATCGGAGATTTAGGATATGGTCTTGGCTTTAAATCCTATTGATTCCAGCTTGACTATTCAAGTTGCTATTCGTTTAGAACGCATAGCGGTTTGTAAAGTTTTGGCATCCACTATTGAACCTACATGAAGGGGGAACTATCCTCCTCTTATATTGTTCGTTCGTCTAATCCCAACACTCAGTGGCGAATGAAAACTGTTTCTACACCAGCAGCTTCTGTTCCTTTCAAGTTATTCTCAACCCTCTATGAGTTCTATTGTGCCTGTAACTCACCCTTCCGGTCGTTTACACTTGTTAGATGCTGAAGATGTTGATCGTAAGCGGAAAGGCATGTGTTTCCATTGTGCAGCACAATGGAATCCAGGACACGTTTTTGCAAGTCTTGACAGTTATTGATGGCCAATATGCAGAGTTCCTTGATGATGATATCGACAATACCACTCTTTTCCTAACTGACACTACTCCTATCGCCTCTGACCTCTTTTCATTATTTCTTAACTCATTTCTTGGTCTTGGCTCTTTCTTGGACACTAAACTAATGGGATCTATTGGTAAACTGCAGGTTTTGGTGATGATTGACAGCGGCGCCTCGCATAATTTCATTTCTCCAAGCCTTATGGCTAAAGCCAAACTCCTTCTCACATCTCTTTCTTCTAGCATCGTTAAATTACGAACTGAAATGATTGTTTCTGGTGCTAGCATTTGTATTAATGTTGATATTTCGATGAAGGAGGCTCAGGTTAAAACTCATTTTGTGTGCTTAGAGCTAGACGGTGCAGATGTTATCATGGGCATGCATTGGTTAACTTCTTTAGGCTCTTGTGATGTGAATTGGAATGAACACCAGATTTTCTTTTGGCAACAAGATAAATGGATTACAGTATGTTGTGACAAGTCTCTTATGGAGCATGTTGTCTCCCTTAAATCCCTCTAGTCGGTGGTGACGCACAGTTTGAAAGGCTACTCCATACAAGTACACTATTTGATTCCATCGGACATCAAGCCCTTGGTTCCTCCCAATTTTCAGCTCTTTTGGAATAATTTTTAGTTGTGTTTTAGGAACCATTAGGCTTGCCTCCACTGTGTGGTCTGAAACATTCGATTCACCTTCTTCCGGGTACTACTCCGATAAGTTTTCGTCTGTATCGGTATCCTCACACTCAGAATGAGGAGATGGCCAAACTTGTAGCTTCTATGTTACAGTATGGTAGTATTCGACCGAGTAGAAGTCCATTCTCAAGCTTGGTTCTTTTGGTTCAGAAGAATGACAAGTCTTGGCTATTCTGTGTCGATTATCGCTATCTCAATAAAGTGACAATTCCCGATAAGTTTCATATCCCTGTCATTGTTGAGTTGATTGATGAACTTAACGGTGCTATTATGTTCTCTAAGTTGGACTTACGTTCCATATACCATCAAATTTAAATGTATGATCCAGATGTGGAAAAGACTGCGGTTCGCACTCACGATGGTCATTATGAGTTTCTGGTCATGTCTTTTGGCCTTATGAATGCACCAGCCACGTTTCAGGTGTTGATGAATCACCTCTTTTGTCCTTTACGTCATTTTGTTCTCATCTTTTTGATGATATTTTGGTGTTTAGTAAATCGGTTGATGAACATTTACAGCACCTTAAACTCGTTTTGCAGATTTTTCTGGATAACAAGTTGTATGCTCACAAAAAGAAGTGCTTATTTGGACAACGTCAAGTGGAATATCTAGGTCATATCATTTATGTTGATGGTGTTGCTACTGATCCCGCTAAGACTAAAGTAATGAAGCTTTGGTCTACTCCTTAGACAGTCAAGACCTGCGCGGGTTCCTCGAGCCTAACGGGATATTACAGACGCTTCATTAAAGGCTATGGTTTTTTCACTCGTCCTCTAACAACTTTACTCAAGAAGGATCACTTCCTTTGGGACCAACCAGCTCAGGAGGCGTTTTCTGAATTGAAGATTGTGATGGTTTTTTCACCAGTCCTTGCATTGCCAGGCTTTTCTACGGTGTTTGGGTCGAATTCGACGCTTCAGGGCATGAATTAGGAGTGGTACTTGCACAAAACGGACACCCAATTGCATGTTTAGTCATGGCTTAACTCCCCTTGAGTAGCTTAAGTCAATATGAGAGGGAATGAATGGCATTCGTCTTGGCAATACAAAAATGGAGACACTACCTCTTAGGAAGGAAATTCGAGGTCTGGAAATATCAGAAAAATGTAAAGTATCTCTTGGAACAACGCGGAGTTTCAATGGACTATCAAAAGTTGTTGGTTAAGTTACTGATATATGATTTTGAAATCAAGTTCAAGCCTGGTCGCAAGAACAAAATTGCAGATGGACTATCTCGTATCTCCCTTGCTTCTTTTGATGTCAACATCAGCCATGACTGTTTTCGTTGAATTTCACTACTCCTCTACAGTCTCAAGACTTGTTAAGACAGATTTACTTGGATCCAGAAATTCAGGACCAAATCAAACGTATTAAGGACGATGTTGATACGAACAAATCCTTCTCTGTAGTGCAGGATAAGCTATATCATTTGGGAAAGTTAGTTATACCACAGAATGTTCCACACGATTTCCTTTGTTACTTCGAGAGGGGCATGACAACAAGATGGGTGGTCACGCTAGTGTGTTCAAGACATGGAAACAAATCAATACAAAGCTTCATCCTTGTCCCATGCTGGCTTGGTGCAGCCTCCACCGATAACACACGCTATTTGGGAAGACATTTCTACGGATTTCATCGAAAGGCTGCCTCGTTCGGGTGGTTTCAATTATATCTTGGTTGTAATTAATCGCTTAAGTAACTACGGTCATTTTATCGTCTTAAGACATCCTTGCTCAGTTGTGGATGCTGCTAATGCTTTTATTAAGGATGTTGTTAAACTTCATGGATTTTGGAAGGATTGTGTTAAGTTGACAGGAACTTCATGAATCCGACAGAGACAAAATTTTTATGTCGAAATTTTGGAAGGATTGTTTTAAGTTGACAGGAACTAAATTCAAGCACAACACCACTTACTACTTGCAAACTGACGGCCAGACCGAGATGTTAAATCGTTGCTTAAACAGTACCTTTGTTGCTTCATATCACAGACCCCCACACAATGGTACTCTTTTTTGGCTTGGGCTGAATTCTCTTATAACACTGCTTTAACATAGCCATTAATACTAGTCCCTTCCATGTGTTTTGTGGTCGGTCACCTTAGATCTATTAAAGTTTGAGCAGGGTTCTATTACTAATTTTGAGTTGGAACAGTCCTTAATGGACAAAGATCGCATGCTATCTTTGTTGAAATTAGACTTGTCTCGAGCACATGACAAGATGAAACACTATGTTGATGCATCTTGGAGATATGTGGAATATGATGTTGGTTTGTTCGTTTAAACTGCAACTTTATAGGAAAGCATATGTGTTATGTTGGTTATGTCCTAAGTTAGCTGCTCGTTATTACAGACTGTATGAGGTATTAGAACGCATTGGGAAGACGGCTTACAGACTTCTATTACCGGTCAGTTCTAAGATTCATCCCGTCTTCCACATCTCTCAACTGAAGCAAGCTAAGGGCTCACCTACTACATCGCTGCCACTTCCAGACTCCTTTGTTTTGGTGGATGATTCGAACAATACACCAGCTGATATATTGGATTCATGTAGCAATTCGAACGGCCATCTTCAAGCCCTTGTGTGTTGGACAGGTATGCCTCCACATGAGACCTTATGGATTCTGGTTCGGAATCTGACTCAGCAATTTCCCGCCTTCCAACTTGAGGGCAAGATGAGTCTCGGCATGGGAAGTAGTGATAAGCCTTGGAGAGCGTTTTACTGTCGCAACCAGAGATCTAATAAGAACTAATCCACTTGCTCGTTATGTTGATTCGAAAAGGATAAATTCTTATTTCATTATAGTTCACTAATGTTTTTATGATATTAGAGCATTTGCATTTTCGATTCTGGTTATTAGGATTGGTTTAGAGTCTCGGTTCTGGTTTAGAGTCAATTTTTGGTTCCTATTAAAATGTAATCGATTTAATCATTATAAGATTAAACTGAATGTCGTCTTCTTCTTGTATGTTCGTATATATATATACAAATAATGTACATTGTTGTTACAAAGATGAATAATACAGATTAGAGCTTCATTTTTCTTTCTTCTTTCTTCAATACATCTTCGTTTGAGTCAAAATACTGCAACATGGTATCAGAGCAGAAACGATCCAACGTTTTCTGATGAGAAAAGAAGCTCAATTTCATTTTTTTATCTTTCTTTTCTTGACAATTAGTCTAATTGTTCGATCAAAATCAACTCGCAAACATGGTAGTTGTTCGTAAAGGAACCAAAAGACCAGCGACATCAAGAAAATTGGGGATATCGAATCGCACGACAAGATGACAGAACTCGGATCAAATCGATGAAGAAAATCAAACATCAACGGTCTCGAAGAATATTTTCGAAAATGCAAATGCTCTAATAAAGGTCATGTGCACATCATTTTTAGTGGTTTAGTCATAAAGCTTTGTAATTATGAGAGTATACGTATTGAGTCTTTTATATTGGAGAAGGGGAGTGGCAGAATTAGGGAATTGTTTTTGTGAACAGAGATCCAGGCTCTGCAGTCAAACCTGTGCAACTTGTATCTTTCAAATTGTGAAACGTGTAACCCTGTGTTGTCGGGTGTTTCTCCTTCTTCAGCTTAGTTGGAGACTAACACATTCGTTGTTAATTAATTTTTCAAGTGTTCGTACTTGCTGAACCCAATCCGGGCATTGGCGTCAAAGATACTTGACCCGATGAAAAACTTTTGCTTCAAGACCCTCATGTAGATATGTAAATCTGAAGAAATATAACTAATGATTTACATGTAAAAGCAGAGCAGAGAGAAGTGAAATTTGACATTATCATTCTAACGTTTATACATATCTCCTGACATCTCCAATATCAACATAACCATGAATTCATTGCTCCTTGTTAGTATCATCGACAAAGTCTTACACAAGCATCATATTGTACAAGAATTTCATATTATATGAGGACATTGGTTTTGTAATACCATAAAAGAAACTACAAGGAGCTATATTTTACCAGATTCTTGTACTTCAAATTTCTTCTATGTTTGACCCCCTGCCATTTAACGTAAATATCTTTCACATCCTTAAAATTAAAATCCAGAAGCATAGTCTATTAATGTAAGAGCACCTCCAAAGGAGGCTCTAATAAGAGTTCTTAACAATGAATCAGAATTAATTAAATGAAAAATATATTTTAATTAGAAGAAACAGTTCTTAATATAGAGTTCTAAAGAACTCATAAGAACCGATGACGTGTCGACTTTTGATTGGGTGTTGGATTTGTGGCAAAAAAAAATAGAGTCGCGTGATTTCACTTCTTTGGTTTCGTGAAAAAAGAAATCTATCTGCCTGCGATGTCGATTCGACTCGGGTTCTTCATCACGAAGGCCAGAAGTTTCTCAAAGTGTTGGCGAGTGCTAGAATCCATCATCGGAGTTTTCCAAATCGATTGATAGTCCCAGGTTCTTCAATTTGAAGGTTTCGTCTCCAAAATCGGTGGAATTTATCCCAAATTGTTAAGGTTATTTGGTTTGTAATTGCATGTCTGATTGAATTTGTGATTTTAATTTTCATTAGCTTCTAAAAACGGCTTGAGGTGGTCTAAGCACTACAGTGGTTACATGATTGGCTATGTCGTCTACACCGGTAAAAAGAGCTTACAAATGTGACTCTTTTGATAAAACCTTCAAACCAAAGTTCCCTCACCCTACCATCTTAATCATCGATCATGGAGGTAAATGTTTCATTCATCAAAGACTTTCTCTTTTTTAAAAAAAATCCAAATTGCTTTAGAGAATCATCCAAATTTCTGATTATAAATAGAAATTCTTGTCTGTCTCAATCTCATTATTGTTCCATATTTATATGATTTTTTTGCTGCTTTGTTTTGTGTGTAGAGTGTTATTTTGCATTAAAGGTATGGAATGGTCATTACATTACATGGTGTTCAATGATGGAGAAGAAGTATAGTAAAGACTGTGCAGAGAGAGTTGTGGAAGCTCTCAGTAAGAGACATCGCGATCGTTCTTCACATCCCTTCTTCACATTCCAGGTCTTGATTATCTCTTGTTCTCAGGTTTGGCCAGTTGTTGCTAAGAAGGCTAAAGATGACTCATGTTCTGAGGATGAATCTTTCCAATCCATCGAGAGAGAGTGCAACAAAGTTTCTCAATTCCTCACTCTAATAACCAGATGCCGCAACCAACCAACAACTGCTATGATTCAACGTTACCTACTTCAGC
>JAKUCM010007879.1:0-24991 GCA_023374145.1 Lepidium sativum
CACTCACAACACAAAAGATAAGATCTTGGTGAAAATCCAAGTGTAGAGAACGGCGAGTGTAGCACCGACCGGAATCGTAACGAGCCACGAAGCAACAATCTCTTTCACAGTCTCAGCTCTTACACTGTTAAGCCCTCTTGCAAATCCAACACCCATCACAGCTCCAACTAGTGTATGAGTCGCTGATATTGGAAGCCCTAATTTTGAAGCAAACAAAACCACTGAAGCTGCTGCGAATTCCGCCGCGAATCCTCTTGTTGGTGTTAGTTCAGTGATCTTTTTCCCTATGGTTGCAATCACTCTGTATCCCCACATTGTTAGACCTGCAACGATTCCGAATCCTCCCCAAGCGAGAACATCCATGGGGATCACAATGTTCCCTCCTGCTGCACCTGCTCCTCCATGGAGGATGCTTAATGCGGCGGCTAATGGTCCAATTGCGTTGGATACGTCGTTGCCTCCGTGAGCGAATGACATGAAGCAAGCGGAGAGGACTTGCATATAGCCAAATATACCATACACTATCTCTAGCTGAGTTCCGGTAGGTCCTGCGATATCAGAGAGGAAGCCGATGTTTTTCGATTGGTTTTGCTGTGATGTTGTTGTTTCTGGTGATTTGGATTTAGCTAAGAGATGACCAAGCTGTTTCCGGATGATTCTGTCAAAGACAATGGCTGCTGCTGCTCCACAGGCTAAGGATTGTGATAACGCTATTGGGAAGATCTTACTTAGAGGAAATGCGACTGAAGAAATTCCGGCAACGCCTAAGAACACAGCGACAGGAGCAGCCGCAGCAGCTGCTTGTCCCGGGTTTGGTGCACTATATACAAACTGCATTGAACGAAAGAAGAGTGTACAAAAGTAAGAGTAAGCTTGAGCATCATGAATTCGATAGTCATAATCGAAAGTTAGTTTCTTGGTCTCTAGTTTTACTTACTCTCCTGATGCATTTGTAGACAAGAAAGGAGACAAGAGCTCCCATTAGAGGAGAGATAACCCAAGAGGAAGCTACTTTAGCTAAAGAGCTCCAGAAAACGGCACCAGGTCCTCCGTAAACAAGTCCAAACCCAACCATTGATCCGACGATACAATGAGTCGTGGATACTGGCCATCCATAGAAAGAAGCTACCTGTTAAATTCATAATCACACAACCGTTTTGTTAAGAGTGTTAAATTGGTTCTCTACTTGAATCATTTGTGAATCCTATCTTAAAAAGGCTTTAGCTTTACTAAAATCTTGTCTTGAAAATAGTGAGGAAGAAAGATATAAGATGGAACCTGTAACCAAGTTCCAGCTGCAGCCAATGAAGAGAGGAGACCAGCGAAAAGCAACATATCTTTCCCTTGGAACACATTAGCCATGATAATCCCTTTCTGCATCGTGCTTGTCACGTGAGTTCCCATCAGAAGAGCACCTGAGAATTCAAGAACTGCAGCAGTTATCACAGCTTGTCGGATTGTCAAGGCTCCAGATCCGACAGAAGTTCCCATGGCATTGGCGACATCATTAGCTCCAATATTCCATGCCATAAAGAAACCAAAGAGTAGTGTTGCATAAGAGAGAAGCTTGGTCTTGAGAGCCAGTCCTTGTCCCAGGGACTTCATGAAGAGTGGTAAAACGAGCGCAGAGAAGGCTATGGCAATGGAGATTGCTCTCGCAGTGGTGGACGAAATGTGAAATGCTTGAGCCATTCCAGAAAAGTCTCCAGTAGCTTCAGCATTACCTTTGCCATCTGATCCACTGGAATCGGTAGAAGAAACTTCGTGAGAGTTCTGTATCTGTTGTTGATCGGAATGGTGTTGCTCGTCTCCCTCAGCATCCGCAAAAGAAGAAAAGCTAGCAAAAGGAGAGACAAGTTTGAGGGGAAGAGAAATGTGTCTCTGAGGAGAAATGAATTGTGCAGTGTTCTTCTTGAAGAAAGGAGATTCCTTGGGAGAGAAACTACCAACAGTCCCAAGAGCTGATCTAGGTGTGAAGAGATGAGAAGTCTTAAGTAGAAGTGAGTGGTTTTTAACCCAAGAGAAACGATAAGGAAGAGTCATGTTTTAAAAGGAGAAGAAGAGGACTTAGATTGTATTGCAATCAAGAGGAGAGAATGAAAAGAAAGTAGAGAAATGAGAATCTACAGAGATGGGAAATGGGCCATGGATGATGAGAATGAAGATGGTGATGATGAAGAAAATGGATTTGCATAATGGATTTTGATTTCAGGAGATACTGCAAAAGGTTTTGTGATGGTGGCACTGGTGAATGTGAGGTGGAGGTGAGAAGATTGAGTTTGGATGTTTCTTGTGTTAGAGTGAAGAGTCATGAATTTGTGTGGTGCTTGTGGAATGTTGAGGAATAGTGAGAGAGAGAAAGGCTTTTTAGATGGGCCTCACGACCTCATAAATACCCACTTGTAAAAGAAGAATATAGAAGATTGGGAATTTTGTTCTTTGGATGTAGTCAAAGATTGAGAATTAAATGCATTGAGATTTTTTTGTTTTTTTCTGTTTTTGAGGTAAAATTAGATTCTATATTTATTGGTAAAAAAATCAAAAAGATCTTAAAATTAACTCACAAGTTTTGATTTGTAAATTACATATGTAAATTGTAAACAATGGAAAAAAAACTCCAGTTTGAAAGATTTGGATTTGAGTGTGTAATGTGTGGGATAATAAACTCGATTAATTCATGTGGTTTATAAGGTAGGTGAGGATAAAAGGAGTGTTGGTTAGGTGACACTATTTTTCCTTTCATTTTTTCTTTTTTTTCTAGCAAAAAATATTTAATACATTCATTCTCAGATCATGATTCTCGAATCTAGTTTAATACATTCATTCTTAGATCATGTTACAGTCCCAAAACCATGTCTTGTTATGTTTTGTACTATTTTTATGACATTATTTTATAAGATGGAGTAAGTAAAAATGGGATCCAACAAAATAGGACCAAAATTTTCATTTTTTAGAAAGCAAAGACTTTATGTTGAATAAACTTGAGATACTTTGAGAACCAATTTACCTTGGTATAGGTTGTGTTTTTCGGTTTGGTTTAAAGTCTTTATTTTTCCTTATTGTTTTTAGTTTTGTCGAGAGTATATATATGAGGAAGATACAAGAAATTTAGGTTGTTGAGAGATTTAAGGGATTGTAAGGGTTTGAGTTATTTCCCTTGTTGAGGTTAATAAGAGAAGAAATTCTTATTATCTTTGCTCTTGTGTTCATCAATTTCTTCTTCTTCTCGTGTTTGTGATTGTCGAACTCTAGATTTGGTATCAGAGCAAGGTTAAAGAACATGGCTAAGGATGGAAAGAAGATTGAAGGCGAAGAAGAAACCTCGAGTGGTGAAGGAATGGTTACGATGAAAGTCGGAGGAAGCTCTTTGCAAATCAAGTGCCCTATGCTTACGAAAGACAATTACACGGTGTGGGTTATACGAATGAAGATTGCTCTTAAGGTAAACAAGGTCTGGGAAGCAATTGAGACAGGTGAGGATTCAAGTAAGAAGAACAATATGGCTATTGCTCTATTGTTTCAATCGATACCCGAATCTTTGATTTTGAAAGTAGGAGAGCTCGATCAAGCGAAATCTATGTGGGAGGCAATTAAAACAAGATACGTTGGAGCTGAACGTGTCAAGGAAGCTAGACTTCAAACCCTAATGGCAGATTTTGATCGACTTAGAATGAGAGAATCGGATACAATCAATTCGTTCGTGGGAAAACTTTAAGAAATTGCATCTAAAACATCTTCACTTGGTGAAACAATTGAAGAAACGAAACTTGTAAAGAAGTTTTTGAAAAGTTTACCGCGGACAAGATACATTCACATTGTTGCTTTCTTAATACAAGTTCTTGATCTAAAGACAACAAGTTTTGAAGATATTGTTGGGAGATTGAAAGCGTATGAAGAAAGAATTGGCGCTGAGGATGAGGAACAAGAGGAGAAAAACAAACTAATGTATACCCTTTGGAAGAAGGTAGTAGTGGTAGTCGCGGAAGAGGAAGAGGTGGTCGTTTTGGTGGAAAAGGAAGAGGACGAGGACGTTTTGGCTCCGACCAGAATCGTCAATGGATATAGAGAACGGGAAAATAGAGTGACGTGTTTTAGGTGTGAGAAGCAAGACCACTATGCTTCGAATTGTCCTGATCGTTTGCTCAAACTCGAATCAAGTATAAGGTGCTTTAAGTGTGACAAGAAATGGCACTATGCAGTAAATTGTCCGGATCGAATGTTGAAATTGCAAGAGACCGAGGAGATAAGTGACAATGACACTCAAAAGGCTGATACGTTGATGATGCACAAAGTAGTATTCTTGAATGAGAATAAGGTGAACCCGAGTATATTTGAAGAATTTGGTATCTCGACAATGGGGCTAGTAATCACATGTGTGGAAATCGTGAGTTCTTTGTCAACATTGATAAGAGTATAACCGACAAAGTTAGGTTCGGGGATGACTCACGAATTGATATTAAAGGACTAGGCTCTATTCGGTTCATACTTAAGAAAAAAGAAACGAAGTTTCTTTATCATGTTTACTATATTCCTAAGTTGAAAAGTAATATTATTAGCCTTGTTCAAGTGATGGAATCGGGGTGTGAAGTACAAATGAAGAAAGATGTGCTAATTGTGTATGATCGTCTAGGCCAAGTGCTGATAAACACAACTCGCTCAAAAAATTGACTTTATAAAGTCGTGTTAGAAGCTAAGGTTGTTGAATAGCTACACTTAATGTGTTCGAAAGAATCGGTGAGATGGCATGCTCAGTTGGGTCATGTAAATCCAAAAACTATGAAGTCTATGATCAACAAAGGGTTAGTAGACGGTCTACCAAAGATTAGTATCGAGAAAGAGATGTGTGAATCATGCTTTCGTGGGAAATAAGCAAGAAAACCTTTCTCGCAAGCAACTAGTTTTCGAGCCACAATACCTCTTGAACTAATACATGGAGATCTTTGTGGACCCATCACACCCAAAACTCCGACACATAAAAGGTATGTGTTTGTTCTTATTGATGATTACTCACGCTATATGTGGACGATTTTACTGAAGGAGAAAAGTAAAGCTTTCGAGAAGTTTCAATTTTTCAAGAGTATGGGCGAACAAGAGTCAAGAGAATTGATTAAAACGTTGAGAACGGATAGAGGTGGAGAGTTCATGTCACTTGAGTTTCAAAGTTTCTGCCAAAAACACGGGATACAAAGACATTTAACTGCTCCATATTCACCTCAACAAAACGGGGTGGTCGAGAAGGGTAATAGAACGTTATTAGAGATGACGCGGAGTATGTTGAAACACATGAGCATGCCGCATGAGTTATGGGGGGAAACAGTTCAACACGCTTCTTATCTCATCAATAGAGTAGCTACAAGGTCTTTAGTTGATAAAACACCGTATGAAATGTTCAAAGGAAGGAAGCCAAATCTCGAACATCTAAGGGTGTTCGGCTGTGTTTCGTACGCACTAACTGAACAAGTAGGTCGAAGAAAGCTTGATGATAGATCTCAAGTATGGTACATTTGGATGTAGAGCCATGCTCTAAGGCGTATAGAATGCTTAACCCCATTCCTAAGAAAATTGTAGTAAGCCGAGACGTTGTTTTTGATGAAGAAAGAGCGTGGGATTGGGATAAGCCGAAACCGGGAGTGAGTGATGGTTCTGGTATGTTTGAGATCGAGACACAAGAAAGAGGAGAGGAGATCACGAGTGCAACCGGTCCTGGTTATGAGATAGAAGATCACTCTCCGGACTCTCAAGAAGTCACGGAGATTGCCAAGACCAAAGCGGATGAGGGAGAGGAAGACGAGGAGAACAATGAACCGCGGTTGAGAAGATCATCCCGACCCTCGGAAACACCACGACATTTGAGTGACTATGAACTCTATTTGGCGGAACTAGAAGGAGAACACCTTCTACTTTCTTTGAATGATGAACCTTGGTGTTTTGGCGAAGCTAAACAATTAAAGGTTTGGGTAAATGCTTGTGAAGATGAGATTCTTTCCATAGAGAAAAACCGAACTTGGGATTTAGTCGATCTCCCTATTGGTTGTAAACCAATAGGTTTAAAGTGGGTGTTCAAGATCAAAATGAACTCTGATGGGAGCATTAATAAGTACAAAGCAAGGCTGGTAACAAAGAGATACGTTCAAAAACAAGGTATTGATTATGATGAAGTCTTTGCACCCGTAGCAAGAATTGAGACAATCCGTCTTATCATAGCACTAGCAGCCACAAAAGACTGGGAGATTCACCACCTTGACGTAAAAACGGCTTTTCTTCATGGAGACTTGAAGGAAGAAGTTTATGTAGTGCAACCGGATGGTTTTAAACTTGTAGAAAGTAAGGACAAGTTTTATAAATTGAGAAAAGCACTCTATGGGTTGAAGCAATCTCCAAGAGCATGGAATGATAAGCTCAATAAGGTTCTTCGTGAGTTAAAATTTCATAGATGTTCAAACGAACCGTCACTCTATCGGAAGAAAGAAGACGAACATTTTGTCATGGTTGCAGTTTATGTCGATGATCTTTTAGTCACAGGTTCGTTATTAAAGTTAGTACTAGAGTTCAAGAAGGAGATGGCAAGGCGTTTTGAAATGAGTGACCTTGGAAAGTTAACTTATTATCTTGGGATTGAGGTGCATCAGTTTGAAGGAGGTATTGTACTAAACCAAGGTAGGTATGCTAAAAAAATACTGACCGAGACTCACATGGATGGTTGCAATACGTGTCATGTTCCGATGTAGATGAATCTGAAACTGACCAGATCGAACAAAGAAAGGAGTGCTGATGCGACGGAATATAGAAGAAGCATTGGTTGTCTTAGATACTTATTGCATACACGACCAAATTTTTCCTAAAGCGTTGGAGTACTAAGTAGATATATGCATGACCCTAAGGAATCACATGGCGCGGCCTTAAAATAGATCTTGAGATACTTACGAGGTACGACGAAGCTTGGGTTTGTGTTTCGACAAGAAGATAAATTAAAGCTGATTGGGTATAGTGATAGTTCTCACAATGTGGATATGGATGACGGAAAGAGTACTACAAGTCATGTATTCTATCTAAATAATTGTCCTATAACTTGGTGTTCTCAAAAACAAGAAACCGTTGCGTTATCATTGTGTGAGGCAGAGCTTATGGCTGCGACGGAGGCCGCGAAACAAGCTATTTGGTTACAAGAATTGCTTGGAGAAGCTGTCGGTAAGGATCATGACAAAACTGTACTAAGAGTGGACAACAAATCAGCCATAGCCCTTACAAAGAATCCAATGTTCCATGGACGAAGCAAACACATACATACGAGATATCATTTTATAAGAGAATGTGTCGAGAATGAACAAGTGGAGATGGAACATGTACCCGAGTGTGAGCAAAGAGCCGACATTTTGACTAAAGCACTTAGAAGACTACAGTTCAAAGAGATAAGAGATTTTACTGGAGTTGTGGACATTAGTAATCTCAAGGTTAAGGGGAAGAATGTTGAATAAGCTTGAGATAGCTTGAGAACCAAGTTAGCTTGGTTTAGGTTGTGTTTTTCGGTTTGGTTTAAAGTCTTTATTTTTCCTTATTATTTTTGGTTTTGTCGAGAATATATATATGAGGAAGATACATGAAATTTAGGTTGTTGAGAGATTTAAGGGATTGTAAGGGTTTGAGTTATTTTCCTTGTTGATGTTAATAAGAGAAGAAATTCTTATTATCTTTGCTCTTGTGTTCATCGATTTCTTCTTCTTAACTCGTATTTGTGATTATCGAACTTTATACTTTAGATTATGTTATATTTTTTTTTTTTTGGTATCAATATCATATCTTATATTCATACCGAAGTTTTTGACACATATAGAAATAATAAAGAAGACAGATGAAAATAAAGTACAGAAAAGACGAAAAATATGATACAAATTGAGAATTGATAGATCAACCTAGCACCAAAGACGAGAAAAAAGAATGGAACCGGAAGATCAAGGTAGTAGAAAGCACCGAGACTTAAACATAGCAATACTTACCAAATTCCAATGATTGCCATCTAGCAACCCGGTATAAAAGAAAGTTTTCCGTACTTGGATCTAAAGACACCTAACTAATTTATTATCTTTTCATATGTTGTAACTTGTAAATAGTGCCGAAAACTTTATCATCTATTGGTATTTACGTGTGCAAAATATTTGTAAGATTTGTGTTATATAAGCTTTTCGGAATTAAGTATTTAATAAAGATGATGATTTGTTTGATAGATGACAATTTTTTTTTTTTTGTCAACTATCCTATTGACTTTTAAATCCCACTTCTATTATTGCAAGTAAGAGTTTGATCTCTGATATTTTGAGAATTTGTAAAGTGACTACACCATTGCAGGCATAGATGACTACTTAGATATGAGATTGTAAACTTAAAATTTATGGTTTGATTTCTATTTGAAACTTGTAACATTATTGCCAAATTAGTTTCAGAAGTTGTTTGGATTGATACTAAATTTTCACTAATATACTGTCAGAAATAATAATCCTTTAAATTCAGATGTTTTATAATGTAAAAAGATTTGAGGAATTTTTATATTTGTATCCACATTTCTTCGAGAAATGAAATAAAATAACATTGGACCAGTAATTTGTTTGAAAGGTATATCGTAGGCCCATCGTAAGCCCATTAACTCTATAAAGGTAATTTTGTATCGGCCTAAAATCAAAGCCTTAAAAGAAAAAGGCCGATGAGCAAATACATTTGACAACAAAACATGTTTAAAACGCTGCGTTTCTGAAAGTTTTTTTTTTCTTTCTCCGTTTTATCTGATTAATTAATGAAGTTTCGAGGAGAAGAAAATGCCATTTTTTTTCTTCTCTAAAGCAGAAATCTTCATTTTTTTTAAGACAAAAACCCTAGAAATCGATTATCCAGAAACCAACTGTTTCTTCGTCGATTTCGATATCAGCCATGGAAAAGGAAGAGCTCAACAAATTGAATCATCTCTCTCTCGTCTCTAATGTCTGTAATGAATTGGAAACACATCTTGGATCTGCGGAAAAAGTTTTGGCCGAATTTATCGTCGATCTTGGTCGACACTCAGTGACTGTAGATGAATTCGATAAGAAGCTTAAGGAACAAGGCGCAGAGATGCCTGATTACTTCGTTCGTTCGCTGTTAACTGTAATCCACGCGATTTATCCGCCGAAAGCGAAGTCTGAGAAGAAGAAAGAGGAAGGTGAAGATCAGAAATTCAAAGGTTTGGCGATTAAGGATACTAAGGATAAAGTTAGAGAGCTTGAGAAGGAAATTGAAAGAGAAGCTGAAGAGCGACGGAGAGAGGAGGATCAAAATAGGGATAGAGATAGAGGTCGGGATCGGAGGGAAACTGATAGGGATAGAGGTAGGGGTCGAAGGGAAACTGATAGTGATAGAGACAGAGATTGGGATCGAGATGGTAGAAAGGATCGGAATAGAGAAAGAGGTCATAGAGATGAGGAAGGTGAATATAGAAGAAGTGATAGGCATAGAGACAGAGCTCGTCGAGATGATGAAGGTGAAGATAGGCGTAGGGATAGACGTGTCGAGAAGGATGAATACGTGGAGGACGATAAAGGCAGTGCGAATGAGCCGGAGTTGTATCAGGTATACAAAGGTAGGGTTACTAGAGTTATGGACTCTGGTTGTTTTGTTCAATTTGATAGATTTAGAGGAAAGGAAGGCCTAGTTCATGTTTCTCAGATGGCAACTAGAAGAGTTGAAAAGGCTAAAGATTTTGTTAAACGGGATATGGAGGTTTACGTGAAAGTGATATCTATTTCGAATGATAAGTACAGTCTTTCTATGAGAGATGTTGATCAGAATACGGGTATAGATTTGATTCCCTTGAAGAAGCCTTCAGATGAGGATTCATCTAGGAGTAATCCATCGTATAGAACAAAGGATGGACAGGTAACTAAGACTGGGATTTCGGGAATTCGGATTGTGGAGGAGAATGATGTTGCGCCTTCACGTAGACCATTGAAGAAGATGAGCTCCCCTGAGAGATGGGAAGCGAAGCAGTTGATTGCCTCTGGTGTTTTGAGAGTGGATGAGTTTCCTATGTATGATGAGGATGGAGATGGGATGCTTTATCAAGAGGAAGGTGCTGAAGAAGAACTTGAGATTGAGATGAACGAAGACGAACCTGCTTTCTTACAAGGGCAAACCAGGTACTCTGTTGACATGTCTCCGGTTAAAATCTTCAAAAATCCAGAAGGTTCCTTGAGTAGAGCAGCTGCGCTTCAGTCCGCCCTCACCAAGGAGAGGAGAGAAATGAGGGAACAGCAGCAAAGAACAATGCTTGACTCAATTCCCAAGGATCTGAATCGTCCATGGGAAGACCCGATGCCTGAAACTGGTGAAAGGCATCTTGCACAAGAGCTTCGGGGTGTTGGGTTATCAGCTTATGACATGCCTGAGTGGAAGAAGGATGCCTTTGGAAAAACTCCGACATTTGGACAAAGATCAAAGCTTTCTATCCAGGAGCAAAGGGAGAGCCTTCCGATATACAAGTTGAAAAAGGAGCTAATACAGGCTGTGCACGATAATCAAGTTTTGGTGGTCATTGGTGAGACTGGGTCTGGAAAGACAACACAAGTAACTCAGTACCTTGCCGAAGCAGGTTATACAACGAAAGGAAAGATTGGATGTACTCAACCTCGTAGGGTTGCTGCAATGTCTGTTGCCAAGAGAGTAGCTGAGGAGTTTGGTTGTCGTTTAGGAGAAGAGGTAGGGTATGCAATTCGTTTTGAGGATTGTACTGGACCAGATACAGTGATCAAGTACATGACTGATGGTATGCTTCTTAGAGAGATTCTGATAGATGAAAATCTCTCTCAGTATTCTGTGATCATGCTTGATGAAGCTCATGAGCGGACAATCCACACTGATGTGCTGTTTGGTCTTCTAAAGAAGCTGATGAAACGCAGGCAAGATCTTCGTCTGATTGTCACGTCTGCCACATTAGATGCAGAGAAGTTCTCTGGGTATTTCTTCAACTGCAACATTTTTACCATTCCTGGAAGAACCTTTCCTGTTGAGATACTTTATACCAAACAACCAGAAACAGATTACTTGGATGCAGCTCTGATCACAGTCCTTCAGATACACTTAACTGAACCTGAGGGGGACATTCTCGTCTTTTTGACAGGACAGGAAGAAATTGATTCTGCATGCCAATCTCTGTATGAGAGAATGAAAGGTCTAGGTAAAAATGTTCCCGAACTTATCATACTTCCAGTTTACAGTGCTCTTCCTAGTGAAATGCAGTCTAGAATATTTGATCCTCCTCCTCCTGGTAAGCGGAAAGTGGTTGTAGCTACAAATATTGCAGAAGCTTCTTTAACAATAGATGGTATATACTATGTTGTTGATCCTGGGTTTGCAAAGCAGAACGTGTACAATCCAAAACAAGGGCTAGAATCACTAGTCATCACTCCAATTTCACAGGCATCGGCAAAGCAAAGGGCTGGACGTGCTGGTCGTACTGGACCTGGGAAATGTTACCGTCTCTACACAGAGAGCGCATATCGTAATGAGATGCCTCCTACATCAATCCCTGAAATCCAAAGAATCAATCTTGGAATGACAACCCTTACCATGAAAGCAATGGGCATTAATGACCTGTTATCGTTCGACTTCATGGATCCACCTCAACCGCAAGCATTAATCTCTGCAATGGAACAGTTGTACAGTCTGGGAGCTTTGGATGAGGAAGGGTTGTTGACAAAGCTAGGTAGAAAAATGGCAGAGTTTCCTCTTGAACCACCTCTTTCTAAAATGTTGTTAGCGAGTGTGGATCTTGGTTGCAGTGATGAGATATTAACGATGATTGCGATGATTCAGACGGGTAACATATTTTATAGACCGAGGGAGAAGCAAGCACAAGCAGACCAAAAACGGGCAAAGTTTTTCCAGCCAGAAGGTGATCACTTAACATTACTAGCTGTATATGAAGCTTGGAAGGCCAAAAACTTCTCAGGTCCATGGTGTTTCGAAAATTTCATACAGTCAAGATCATTACGACGTGCTCAAGATGTGAGGAAACAACTTCTCAGCATTATGGACAAGTAAGTAACTAAACTAGTATTGAGCCTACCCTTGAATGATGTCTGACAATCAAAGTCCATTTTCTTAACGTGTGATTTGTATGTTTACAGGTATAAACTAGACGTGGTTAGTGCTGGAAAGAATTTCACAAAGATAAGAAAAGCAATCACAGCAGGATTCTTCTTCCATGGAGCTAGAAAAGATCCGCAAGAAGGTTACAGGACGCTGGTGGAGAATCAACCAGTGTATATCCACCCGAGCAGTGCACTGTTCCAGAGACAACCAGACTGGGTTATATATCATGATCTTGTGATGACAACCAAAGAATACATGAGGGAAGTGACAGTGATCGACCCAAAGTGGCTTGTTGAGTTAGCTCCAAGGTTCTTTAAAGTCTCTGACCCAACGAAAATGAGCAAACGTAAGCGTCAAGAGCGGATTGAGCCTTTGTATGATCGGTACCACGAGCCTAACTCATGGCGTCTCAGCAAAAGACGTGCTTGACAAACTTATTCCTTTTGGTATAATCATTCTTCTTCCTTAAAGTTTTTTAATGCCATCTTCAAATGTAATCTTTTTATGCATTCAAGCTAAATTGCATCATCGTTTTTTTTTTTGACATGTATGAAGATTTGTTGACTATACATATAAATGCGTAGAACCAAAAAAAATTATTCTTTTTTTTTCTTTGTCAAAGGAAAAGCAAATGCCTCAATTAACTTTTCTTCTTTCTTCTTTGGAGTTAAACAGCTTTAAAGGACTCCATTTTGTATGCCAATTTAAGAAATGTTAATCAATTTGAAGCAAGTGATATTTTTCGTCTTGAATCTTTTGATCGTATGATGCCAAAAGGACATGAAAATGGATAAAATACTCAAAAATGACAAATTTAAGGAGGAGAGACAAAAACCCTTGAAGCCCGTTTTGAAATATTTTCTCTGAACTTGCAGCGAAACGACAGAGTTTTGTATTGTTTTGTTTCAGCTCTCTTCTCTGTGTACTCCGTTTTGTTACCTAAACCTTTGTGGCTTTTGTATTATCGAATCCTGTTTATAGCTTCGTTGCTTCGCGTGAATCATCATCCTTTTGGGGTTTTAAGTCGGACATAATTTATATGCAATATTTGGAATCTATTATCCTTCTTCAATGCCCGTCCATGTGAAGGTACGTTATTTGAATTCTTGATATAGTTTTAGCCTCTTTCTTCTTTTGATTCAATACTAAACTTTTGTTTATGGCGTTTTATGTTCTGCAATTTTGGATTGATTTCGAGCTAGCTTTGGTTTATGTTCTGCAATTTTGGATTGATTTCGAGCTAGCTTTGGATTGATTTCGAGCTAGCTTTGGTTTATGTTCTGCAACTCTGGATTGATTTCGAGCTAGCTTTGGTTTATGTTCTGCAATACTTGATTGATTTCGAGCTAGCTTTGATTAAGTTTTTATATTTTAGTTCAGAAAGTATCCAACTTTATTCAGTTTTCACGCTGCTAAGAATGGTTTAGGGACTCAAATTTCAGTCAGAGATATTAATGCGATTTTGTTTCTTACAAGCATAGATAGAGAGCTTACAATGATCTGTTAAAGTCTCGAACTTGCAGGTCATGAACCAATATTTACATGTCACTGACCGGAGTTTCTTCTGTCTTTGGCCGTCTTTTCCGACAAGACAAAACCCACAAGCGTGTTACCAGAAATCAACACAAAAATTCAGTGACCCGTCAGATTCTTGATCACCTTGAAGACGGTAATGTTTCGAAAGCCGTCTCTGTTCTCTTTGTTTCTCCAGAACCAGTTGCATACTGGTTATATGAGCGTCTTTTCCGTTGTTGTTCTTCGAAATCACTTATTGTACAAGCTCGTAAAGTTGAATCCCATTTGGTAACTTTCTCTCCATTGCCTCCGATTTTTCTATTGAATAGAGCTATTGAGAGTTTCGGAAAATGTGGTTGTGTGGAAGATGCACGTGAACTGTTTGAGCAAATGCCTGAACGAGATGGTGGGTCTTGGAACTCTGTAATTACTGCTTGTGCGCAAAATAACGTCACGGATGAGGTATTTCGTACGTTTCGTAGGATGATTAGAGATGGAGTACGAGCTACAGAGGCTTCTTTTGCTGGTGTTTTAAAGGCATGCGGTTTGATCTTGGACTTGAGATTACTGAGGCAGTTGCATTGTTCTGTGGTGAAGTATGGATATTCCGGAAATGTAGATTTGGAGACTTCGATTGTTGATGTTTACGGGAAGTGTTTGGTAATGAATGATGCGAGAAGAGTGTTTGATGAGATTAAATACCCTAGTGATGTTTCATGGAATGTGATTGTGAGGCGGTATCTCGAGATGGGATTTAATAACGAGGCAGTTGTAATGTTCTTCAAAATGCTAGAGTTGAATTTTAGACCTTTGAATCACACTGTCTCTAGTGTAATGTTAGCTTGTTCAAGATCCTTGGCCCTTGAGGTGGGAAAGGTAATCCATGCCATTGCTGTCAAAATTAATCTTGTGGCTGACACAGTTGTTTCCACTTCTATCTTTGATATGTATGTCAAATGTGACAGATTGGAGAGTGCTCGTAGAGTATTTGACCAAACCGAGTTCAAAGATCTAAAATGTTGGACTTCGGCAATGTCAGGATATGCAATGAGTGGTATAACTAGAGAGGCAAGGGAGCTCTTTGATCTGATGCCTGTACGGAATATTATCTCATGGAACGCTATGTTGGGTGGATACGTACGTGCTCATGAATGGGATGAGGCATTGGATTTTCTTTCTTTGATGCGTAATGAGATTGAAGATATTGATAATGTAACTGTTGTGTGGATCTTAAATGTCTGCTCGGGTATTTCAGATGTTCAAATGGGGAAGCAAGCTCATGGTTTTATCTACCGACATGGATATGATACAAATGTAATTGTAGCCAATACACTTCTTGATATGTATGGAAAGTGTGGTACCCTGCAGAGTGCTGATACTTGGTTCCGCCAAATGAGTGAACTAAGGGATGAGGTTTCATGGAATGTTTTATTGACTGGTGTAGCTCGAGTTGGCCGGAGTGAACAAGCCTTATCTTTCTTTGAAGGGATGCAAGTAGAGGCCAAACCTAGCAAATACACACTCGCAACGATCTTAGCAGGCTGTGCAAACATTCCAGCTCTTAATTCAGGCAAAGCAACTCATGGGTTCCTGATCAGAAATGGCTATGATATTGACGTTGTTATACGGGGTGCTATGGTTGACATGTACTCCAAATGCCGATGTTTCGACTATGCTATTGAAGTATTTAAAGAAGCAGCTACACGAGACTTGATTCTATGGAACTCTATAATTCGTGGATGTTGTCGTAATGGAAGAAGCAAAGAGGTCTTTGAGTTGTTTATGCTTATGGAAGATGAAGGAGTTAAACCTGACCATATCACCTTTTTGGGGATCTTACAAGCTTGCATACGAGAAGGTCATGTCGAACTCGGTTTTCAGTATTTCAGTTCCATGAGCACCAAATATCTAATATTACCTCAGATTGAGCATTATGATTGTATGGTTGAACTCTACTGCAAGTATGGATGCAAACATCAGCTTGAAGAATTTCTCCTCTTGATGCCTTTTGATCCAACTAACCAAATGTTGACAAAGATACATGATGCTTCTCGAAATTACAACTGGCCAAAGTTAGCTGCATGGTCTGCTAAACGGCTTCTATGAATGCTTTATTTGTTTTTGATTTTCCCAAATAGTCATAAAATTCTAAATATTGGATTTTTCAAGATAGCAATAAAAAAATTGTTACTACATTTATTTCATTAACATCAATGTAACTAATTTACTAATTCAGTGTTATATTTGAATTTTTGTCATTCATTTTCCAAATAATATATTGTCTCGGACAAAAAATTTATATTATTTTGATTATTTCCGATAGATAGGCACCAATTGGTAACATCAATTTAGTTTATTCAACTGAATTCATATTCCATAATTCATTTGTTGCCATTTGCAAATACAACAATTCTACAGTTTGTTTATTATTTAAAAAGTTTAACTAATATTTAAAATATATATTATTAATTATAAATAATAAACTAAATTATGTATGCCCTTGATATATATAGACACTCAAAACCCATATAGATTATAATCATGTTTTTTAAGTTTTCGATAAAATGAGATTTTCTATGCATCTCTTTTAGATGAACGAATTGTCAAAATGTTTCCTAAATCTTGACAATTCCAAACCATAATTTTTAAGGAAGGAGACCGGGTTTTTTGATATTGCATGTATTAATCTGGCTGGAGACCGCTTGATTTTGAGCTTGATTTGAGTTATGCTGCATAACTACAATTTGGGAAGAGGAATGCTTTTTCCTGAGGTTCCCACATCTACTGTGATCTTCTCCTCGAGGGTAGTTTTCCAGCAGAGATTTGCGTCTCGACAAAATTCTCGAGAGTAAAGTTCTTCTAGTTTTTAAACTTAAACCTGGCACATTAGATGTGTTAGAACATGAGGTTGAAGAAGAGGAAAGTTTATGCCAATTGAATCACATAGTCGAAGCTAAAGATTTCTTAATTTTAACAATTTGTCCTCCGATCTCAATACATTCTTCCGAAGGAAAAATGAGAAAGAGTTCTACTCTGTTCTTGAAGATTTGTGTATCCCAATCTTCAAGGTGAATCTCCGGAGTCTACGTCGAGCTCGAGATTGAAGATTTATCTCAAGAAATTTTGTTTCTTTTTTTCTGTTCTCTTCTTCTATCTCTTCCTCTTTAGTAACGTATCATTTTCGTATATTTATACGTCAAGGTCAAGGAATACGTATCTCGAACTTATATTTCTTCTATTAAATGTTCTATTGTTGGTATATGTTCAATTTAATCAATTGAACCGGATAATGTTGGTTTTCTTTTTTAATTGAATTTTACGAACAATATTACAACAAGATGGACTAAGATGAGGTATTTTCTTTCCTTGAGCCCTGCTTACTTCTTGATTATTGGGTTAATCTCAGTGTCCAATGTCTCAGTCTCAACAGCTTGAGGGAACTATAGTCTATGAAGTGATGGAATGTGTGCAGTTTCTTGATCTTGAATATCAGATTAGGGAATTTCTAGTCTAATAGCTGATGGAATACGCTCAATTCCTTGTTTATGACTGTTTCGGAGTTGCACACGCACTCTTTGCTCATTTTCCAAGGAAGTCATTGCTATTTACCTTGCTGATTGTTCGAATTCACCTGAGGCTTCTTATATATGTATATTTCTATTCTTACAGCGTTTTTCGAAGGGCTACACTAGTGACAAACTGTGACATAACCTCTCGAAGGTTTTCCCTGGCTTCGACGAGTACTTGTTGAGGGATATCCTGAGGGGATCATGAATGTTAGGAGTGGGCTCAAAATTTCTCTCCACTAGAGGAAGTTTGGCACAAGATGAATCAGATATACCTCTTCTCGTGCCAGTGCTATATGAGGTAAGGTTTCAGAGCAGTTCCTCTTCTCCCTCCAACTTATTTATGAGACTTATTCCTCAAGGAAGCTGGATGCTTAGGGCGGTAATCTAGGCCTTTAGGTTAGTTAAGACCAGTGCCTTCTCTCCTTTGGTTTTCACGGTTTGTACTTTCAATATGTGGAGAACAAGTGTTGCGGGTCAGGTCTTGCTGCTGTGGATCAATTTTTAGAGTGATTATATTTCATATTCTCCATTGTTTCCATTAGTTCTTGACTTTGAGATAGCCAGAGTTCCTCGCTGGTTTGAAATATCCAGCCAGTTTTTAGATAAGGAGTCGTAGTCCTTAGCCTTATTGGAGAGGAGTGAGCATATGAAGCAATGCTTCTCCTAGACTAGGTGAGTAGTTATTTCCTTTCCACTAGCAAATTCAACAATAGAGTTCTTAATGATGGGTTTTAGTCCATTAACTTCGACCCTCACCCTTGCAGCAGAAGAAGATACATCCAAAGCTTCAATCGTTCCTAGACTTTCATCGATGCTTTTGAGAGTTTCATTCCACGAGAAGATCGATTTACCTCCGGCGGAATCACAACTTGGAACGACGGTAAGGATGGAACGAACCTTCAAACGTTTGTTTTTGTATTGGAAACGATCACATCTGAAAGGAGTTTGCAGAAAAAATGTCTTCAATCTATAAATTAACAAAAAAAATTAGAAAATAAGAAACAACACTAAAATCTGAAATAAAAGAAGAGTAGAAATGGGGAAAAAGAAGGATATCTTAAAGATATATGAATGAGTAAAGTTGAAAATAAAATATATTATTGAAATAACAAGAATTGAGAAGGAAAAAAAAACATGTCAAAAAAAGGATATCTTAAAGTACAGTCAATAAGACGTAACAGAGTGGTTAGACTCAGAAACTTACGGGAACAAGAAGATGGCCAAAGAGATCATCACCCGCATTCAAGTTTCAACGCAAAACCAACGCAACGATGTCGCAAACGTGCAATAGAAATATTTTCTCGCAAGAACGTTGCAGGTTTGCGATGTTTTTGCGACATATTTAGCGGTCTCGCAAGAATGTCACAAAGGAATCGTAATAGCATCGCAAACTTCTGACGTTTTGTCGTCATCGCATTTTTGCTATGCTCTTGCGAAGCGGGTTTTGGCATCGCAAGAACATTGCAATGGAAAAGAAATTTTGCGACACCATTTTAACATCGCAATTTTCAATCGCAAAACGCCTGTTTTCTTGTAGTGATCACTATATTTCAGAGGGTATAACTCTTTGGTCACTGATCCTATAATTGTGATTTTTGTTGGGTTGGAAAGATTTTCCTCTCAATATTCTTAAGATTAGAACGGCTTGTCGATCATAATTATATTTGAGGAAGTTATGATCAGTCTAAGATAAGACGTCGAAACAGATTGTTGTTTCAGAAAGAAAACATGTCCGTTTGGCTTACTTTCGGGGCTGATAACTATTCGGTCATCAATCCTCTAATCGTGATCTTTATAGTTCTGGAAATATCTCTCTTTCAAAGATCCGTAGCCGCAAACTGATTGTCAATCACAATTAAACTGAGAGTTACGATCACTTTAAGGTAAGAGGTGGAAACTGATTTTTGACTATATATGTGCAAGCAAAGCTATATCTATGTTGCCTGCATAGTGGACATATCCAGTAAGCCTTAAGGATTGTTGAACGCTCAGATCAAGGTAATATCTGTTCAGAAATCGCGTGGCTTGTCCCGAAAGTAAGCACTTTTCATCTGAAATATAAACCTTAATTATTGCATATTATTTGCGCATGAAAGTACGAGTTAGGATTTGTGTTTAAGTCTTTTTCTGGCGTTTCCAGTCAATTCACCTGCTAATCAAGGTGAGAACGTGATGTAAGACTTTTAATTTTAATTTAATTAGGATAGTCCATCCTTTAATTTAAGATAATTATTATAGTGTTTTAATAAATAAAAATATAAATATATAAATAAAAACAAATATTATATTTATTATATGATAATAATTCTAGTGATTGTATGACTGCTTGATATTAAGATAGTTGTGAGAAATAATATATATATATATAATTGATTATTTGATTATAATTGTGATATGTAATGTGATTGAGATTAATTAATATTTTGAGCTGATAAAGTGAAAAAGAAATATTTAAAGTATGTTGAAAGCTGTGAAATAGTTTATTTGGTTACGGGTGATATTCTTGTAGAAAAGAGACATATGGTCTAAAATGGACCGACGGGAATGATTCATTCCAAAAACCGCTGATGAATTAGCTAGGGAGGATCGAGCTTTGGACCGTGGTCTCCCAATCAAGTGCTTTGAATTCATCTAGAGGATGATTAAGGTTGGCTGCTACGGCGAACTGACATATTTGGTACAACTTGTTGAAAAATACGAGTTGTATATATATTTTTTCTGTGTTAGGATAAATTTGCTTTAATTGGGCTAGAACTTTAAGTTTTACTGGGCAGAAGTGATCTCCTTACTGAGTATTTATAATCATTTCTCATTTTTTTCTTTTTCTATATCAGTTCAAGGTTCGTGTGTAACCGGTTCGAATTTTTCAGTTATTTGTTTTGATTTTTTAAATAACGTTTTTAAAAAGTTATTTATCTTTATGTTAAATTTTTTATTTAATATTTATCTAAGATTCTGAGACCATTTTTGAATTGAATTAATAAAGTTGGAAGACGGAGAAACATGAACCAACATTTCATATAACCGAGTACATTGCTTATAAATTTACAAAAAAAGTTGTTGTTTAGCAACATATGGAAATTGGCTCTTTATGCTTGACTATTGGAATGCTATCTTCCTTTAGAATCTATTTAATTACGAGAAGATTGAGTTACCTCCGGCGGAATCACAACTTGGAACGATGGCACTACAAGAAAATAGGTTGAAAACTGACCACTGTTCCGACCGGACTGAGGTAGTCAGAATTTTCCGATAAAATAACCGACAACACGCCACAGTTTGGAAAAATTTCGAAGAACTGTCGGAAGTTGTCAGAAATTTCCGACCACTTCCGACAACCACCAAAAACCGACCGTTATCGACCACAATATCCGACGGCTTTTCCGATAACCACCCATAGCCTTAATTTTCCGACATCTACCGACAGTACCAGTAAAAACGTTCTTCATATGTCCTTTTCCATTGTAACCGAAAGTAGGTAAGACTGTCAAAACCCGTCGAAAACGGTAGGAAAGTGCATCTTTATAAGCATAAACGATCATGTTGTGGCTACACCTTCGTTTTCAATAAGTAGAACACAAAATGTCAAATATATATTTTCGAGCTTGGATGGATAAAGAAAAAATGATCCACAAACGGGGTTACTTACCGCAGAGTATGCATATGGGATGAAACAATTTATGGAGTTCGCCGGAAATCAAAGCATAACGCGTGAAACAGGTAAGATGTATTGCCCATGCCGTAAATGCAAAAATATGAAATTTATTTCAGTAAAACAAGTTTGGCTCCATCTGTATAGTAGAGGTTTTATTCCTCGGTATGAGATTTTTTTGCAGCAAGATTTTAATTGGGACGTCGAGTTGACTCCTCGGGTCAGAGCTGAGTTCGATAAACAGTGCCGCGCTTCTTACAAAAACAATATACATGAATGGAAACAAGCATGGAAGGCGGGACTTTTCCAACAATTCGCGGCGTATTGGGAGCACGAGGACACCAAAAAGGTCTCAACCAGAAACTCACTCAACCGGAACAACAACCGCGGCGGATTAGGAGTCGCTACCCATAACAACGGGGCTCAGACTTTCGAGGAACGTTCACGTGTCCTGGTAAGTTACTTAAATAAATTACAAGACATATTTTTTAATTAACTACAACTTTTAAATCTGTTTTTGTATGCATCTTAGCTTGGTGAAAAACCGGATTTATTCCTCCTAATGGAAGACACACATACTAACAAGCAGACGAAGATGGTAGAGGACAAGAAGGTTCTCGGTGTTCTCGAGACGGTGAGGCGGTAGACCACCAAAATCCTAACGCAACGCAGTCAAGCAGGCGAAGGAAGTTCTACCCAGCTAACTCGGGAGGAAACCGATCAGCTCGTCATTGAGGTATGATTTATTTTTTTAAAATAATTTATAATCACTTTTACTATTAATTTTGTCTTCTTTCTGCAGTCCACTCCATGTACTAAAGGTCGTCCTTTGGGACTTGGCAATTTGGTTACTTCTGATGGTGTCCCGGCTCGTCTCACACATAGTTCTTTGACACCGTCACAACGTGAGCAGTTCAACCAGATGCGTTTGAAACAAGAGGAGATGGAGCGTCAGGCCGAAGAGAACAACACCAAATTGCGGGAGATGGAGCGTCAAATGCAGGAATTTACAAAATTTCGCGAAGATTTTATGAGTTTTACATCATCACGTAATTAGATTCGTATAATGTAGTTCACAATTCTAATTTCTAAACTCTTTTAACTATTTTAATTAAATTTTTTTTAATTTTCATTAATTTTTATTATTTATTATAATTATTACTATTATTTATTAATATTATTATTTATTAAATTTATTATTAACGTGGACGTAGGAAGTGGTTGGAAATTTCTGATCTCTTCCGACAACCCTTTTCCGACCTCCTCCGACAGGACGTTTCCACCTCTTCCGACAGGTCGTTTCTGACCTTCTCCGACAACAACCGACATCCTCTTTCTGACATCTCCCGACCGTCTTTTTTCCGACATTCTCCGACAGGCTATTTCCGACCTTCACTGACCGTTTTTCCGACCACGACCTGTTGTCGGAATAAACCGACCACTACTGACGCGTTCTTGGTTTCCGACCATCTCATACCGACCACTCACAATCCGTCAATTAGAGTCGGAAATAGCGTTTTTCCGACGGTTACTGACAGCAACCGTTGTCAGAATCAGCTTGGTTTTCTTGTAGTGCGGTAAGGATGGAACCAACCTTCAAAGGTTTGTTTTTGTATTTGAAACGATCACATCCGAAAGGAGTTTGCAGAAAAAATGTCTTCAACCTATAAATTAACAAAAAAAATTAGAAAATAAGAAACAACACTAAAATCTGAAATAAGAGAAGAGTAGAAATGGGGAAAAAGAATTTGGAGAAAAAAGAGTGTGGAAAAAGAAAGATATATGAATGAGTAAAGTTGAAAATAAAATATAATATTGAAATAACAAGAATTGAGAAGAAAAAAACATGTCAAAAAAAGGATATCTTAAAGTACAGTCAACAAGACGTAACATAGTGGTTAGACTCAGAAACTTACGGGAACAAGAAGATGGCCAAAGAGATCATCACTCACATTCAAGTTTCAACGCCTAAAAAATGGAAACCAACACCGTCAAATTGAGTCAAATGCAATTTCGATGCCTCCCATCATCAAAGTTAGTTGAATTAGGTTTAGGATGGTGTATACGTGACCGGTATGGTTCGATACAACAATGTGGAATGGGAAAATTCAGTGGTCGATGTAAGAATATGAGATTTAAATTGTAAGAATATGAGAATTAAGAAGCTTTGGAGTTATTGTAGAGAAAAGATTAAAGAGAATGAACTTAGAGCCATTTTAATTGAATTAAGACTCCATAATACATTTATATGAATGCATACATGTATATATAGGAAAATAAATGAAGAGGGGGCCCCAAAATATCTTGAAGGAGCCGTTGGAGGAGAGAAGACCGTTGGAGAAGTGGTCCCGGCGTGGTGGTCCCGTGCGGCAGGTGGCAGGCGTCCCAGGCGGGTCCCACGAAGTCTTCAACTGCTTTATGTCAGGTCGGCTGGGGCGTTGGTAAGTTTAGGGCCTAGCCGTGGTCCCCACAGTCCTCAGCTGTCGCTTTCATGGCTCGGATCCCCAACGCCTCGAGATCAACGCTTCGGGACGTGCGCCTTGTCTTCTCGGGATGCCCGCGATCCGTACGAGGGTGGCAGGTGGGTTGCGCCGAGTTCGAGGCCTCATCTGTCCTGCTCGGCCCAAAGACGCGTCCTAGGCCGAGGTTCTTCGGCCCGTCTCGCTCACTTCTTCTCGGACTGGGCCGCGCTTCTTCTCGGACTGGGCCGCGCTCCTTCTCGGACTAGGCCGCGCTTCTTCTCGGACCAGGCCTCACTTCTTCTCAGCCCTTCTTGCTTCTTGGACCAGGACCAGGCCTCACTTCCTCTCAGCCCTTCTTGTTTCTCGGACCAGGCCTTACTTCCTTGGCCCATCTCTTGTCTTTCTTGACCAAGCCTTATTTTCCCTTGGCCCATTTCCTCTTCCTTGTTCCTTACTTCTTCTTGTTGGATTCCTTGAGACACACTCTTTCCCTTTTATGTCCAATACTCCCCCTCAAGCTTAACCATAATTTCATTAAGGTTAAGCTTGGATGTCTCATAAACCCCACCTCATTAAAAACCTTAGAGATAAAACCTCTTGGGACAAAATTCTTCTAAGGGAAAAAGAGTGTGACATTTATGAGACCTTTGATCATTCTTTTGGAAGATCCACAAGTCCTAGTTTGGGATAAATATGATCACAAACTCTTAGACTTGCGGCTTTTGTAAAGATGTCCGCTAGTTGGTCTTCACTTTTGGTGTAGCATGGGAGAGTGACTCCTTCTTCGATTTTCTCCCGAACTTTGTGACAATCAATTTCGATGTGTTTAGTCCTCTCATGAAACACGGAATTGGACGCAATGTGAATTTCCGCTTGATTATCGCAATGCATTGTGATTGGTTTGGATGTAACAATGCCAAGATCTTTAAGGAGTGCCTTTAGCCAAGTGAGCTCACTTGTAAGTTTTCTCATGGCTCGGTATTCCGCCTCGGCACTTGAGCATGATACCACCTTTTGTTTCTTGGTTTTCCATGTTACCAAGTTTCCCCCAATAAATGTGCAATATCCGGTAGTCGATTTTCGGTCATTTCGATCACCGGCCCAATCCGCATCACAATATCCAACAATGTCGGTATTGTTGTTCTTTCCCATCCAAATGCCACGATCTTGACTCCCTCTTAAATACCGGAGAATTCGTTCCATAATGCTCCAATGATGTAATGTGGGATTTTGCATATGTTGACTCACTTGGTTCACCGCATAGCAGATATCCGGTCTTGTGATTGTCAAATAGATGAGTTTGCCCACAAGTCTTCGGTATTGAGGTGCATTCTTGTATGGTTCATCATTCTTCTCCCCCTTTCGACTGACCTTGTAGCCATCTTCAAGTGGTGTAGAAGAAATTCGTGAACCTAAATCTCCTATTTCACCAAGCAAATCAAGAGTGTATTTTCGTTGGGAAAGAAATAAACCCTCCGAAGAGCGGTATACTTCAATGCCTAGAAAATAATTTAGTTCACCAAGATCCTTAATATCAAATACACTCTTAAGATAAGTCTTAGTAGAAGAAATACCGTCCTTGTCATTGCCGGTAATGATCAAATCATCCACGTAAATGAGAACTACAATGATGCCATTCGATCCATTGGATACAAATAGTGTATGGTCCGACTCAGATT
>JAKUCM010007880.1:0-21351 GCA_023374145.1 Lepidium sativum
TCGGAGACTCCAAAAATGGCGAATCAAGGAGCGAAGAAACGAAAGGAAGAGAACGCCCGACACATGGCTAATCTCCGTCGTCTCATCATTGCTTCCAATGTAAAATTTCCCAGATTTCTCTGATTTTGTACATGCATGAACATTCTTTTTAAAATCTTGTGTAGTTAAATCTTTACTTCAGTGAATTAAGAATTGGATTTTGTGTAATTCGTGGTTACAGGTTGTTTACTTCATTGTGAGGATGCTGATTTTCCATTCAAGCTTTACTTGGAAACACTGGATCGGCTTAGTCGTAACTTCGCTCGCTTACGCGATCCCATTTAAGCAGCTTGATCGAATGGCGAAACCTAGTGTTACAGATGATGGTGAGCTTATCGATGGTGGATTTGACATGACCACTGGTGGAATCTGCGGGTACGTTTTTAGATTTTTGTGTTGTGTGATCAATAAGAACCAAAACCTAGCTTCTATGTCTTGGATTTGCATTTCATAATCTTTGATGATCTTTGGCAGATATTTGCATGATGTAATCTATATCACCTGTTTCGTGCAATTAGCTTCAATCATCTCTGGAAAATTTTGGTACACTTATCTAGTGGTAAGCATAGTTTTTAGTTTTTAATTATTGATAACTTCTAATTGATATGTGAGAATTGGATTGAAAATGATTGAATCTGTTGTTTGATTTTTAGATTCCTGGGTTTGGAGCCTATAAAGCTTCTGGTCTTATTCGAGGATTCATGTCACAAGGTTCAGAGGTAAGTTAATCACTCATAGTAAGTAGTGTTAACTGCTTTAAACAAGGTAAAAGCTTTAACTTGTCTTTGTGGCCTTGAATTTAGGGAGGTGTGGAAGATGAGAAAACCCGTAAAAAGCGAGAGAAGATGGAGAGGAAGGCTTCAAGAGGGCAAGCTGTCAGAACGAGAACAAGATGAGTGTGTTGTTGTGGAATACGACATGAACTTGAGGAAGTTTTTTCGAATTGCAATACAAATGTAATTTCAAAAGGTAAACTCTCTAGGCTCTGTGAATCCCTTTTACATGATCATGTATACAATATTTACTTTGATGGGGAATAGTCATCGAGTAGAGCACAGTCGATTCTCTGGAGATAGACGTTCTTCTCTTTGAGATCATAAGCAATATTGTAGGAAAGAAATTACACCTTCAATTTGCTCATTTGACAAGGTCTTCATCTGATCTTGAATGTCTATTGGTGTAGCTTTTGAATCGTCAAGAGAAAACTGAGACACTGTTGCTTTGGTGGAAGCATTCTTCTGTCTGTGTTTGAAATTCGGAGGGTAGCCATGGATCTTGTAAGATTTATCCACTGTGTTCCCAACATAACCACAGTGAGTGCATGTTGGCTTATTCGACTTCACATGGGCATTTGCAACATTCACTCCAGCTTGAGAGTTGTGATTGCTTGAAACTTGGAAAGTTGAGGCTTGAGGCACATGGGTGATGTTAAGTTGACTGTAGTCTTGATCCAGGAGATTGTAGATGGTTGAAAGGTCTGGGATATGCTTCTTCATTACAATCAGTGATCTCACTGCATTGTAGGAGTCATTGAGACGAGAAATAAATTTCACAACTCGAGCATTTTCAGCCTTTTCTAACATTGCTTTACAGTAGTTGCAGGTTTTACAAGTCTTGATGCAGTCTGTGGATTCTAAATCATGCCACATTGTCTTCAGTCGAGCAAAGTATGAGGAAAGATCCATAGTTCCTTGATTGAACGACCAAATCTGCTAAGACAGCTGATAAGCACGAGGCAAATTGGTAACATGGAACCGGATTTAAAGATCTTTCCAAACATCAAACGCATCTTGGAACCTAAGAATGCTACTATATATGTCTTTACTAACCGAGTTAAGAATCCAGGACTTCACCATACTGTTACATCTTGACCATATTCGATAACGAGTATGAGATTCATCAGGCCTAGGTATGGAACCATCTACAAATCCTATCTTGTTCTTTGCATCAAGTGATATGGTCATTGCGATGTTCCAAGTATTGTAGTTTGTACCGTTTAAAATTTTGGAGACAAGAGTAGCTCATGGATTATCGCTACTGCTCAAAAAGAATGGTGAGAATTACAATCCTTCAAAATCATGCGAATTTTGATGTTGAGTCTTACTTTGCTGAGACATGGCGAATATTTGACTTGCTTCTCCTCCGGAATTTTGTTCAGCGACCTTAGCATTGACGATCGGAGCTCAAAATTCTTCGGATTCGCTAGATCTGCTAACTTGGATACTCTTTCGAATACGCCTAAAGGAAGATGCAAGCTTTGCAACTCTTCTTTTTCGAAAATTTAACATCTTGTGTAAAGACTGAAGGTTAATTTCGGCGAGGGAGCCAAAGATGGGGAAACAAAGATACTTCGATTTTCAGAGATTCTAGAAAGGAGAATAGAATCGAGAGAAAGGTTTAGAGAAAGCTTTACCGCTTTGATACCATGTTAGAAACAAAGAGTAATAGAGAAAGAATAATCAAAGAAATTCTATTGATGCTCAAAGAAAGAATCCATTGATTACAAGATAACATAATCTATCAAATCTCTATCTCTCAACTCGTTTCTCCTGTACAAAGAAGAAAACTCTCTGAACTATTTGTACCAACCAAAAACCAAACTAATTTGAGTAAAACGAACCAATCTCAGTGAACCGAACCAATTTCATATGTGACTGATTTAAAACCCGGTTATACATATAACTAATAGTAACTTTGTACCATAGTTGAAACACCATGGCTTCTTTCAGTGAACATCTATTCAAGCTCAGTCTAAAGCTTTCACTGCATGTCAATACTAACAACTCAATAAGCACCACAATTACCTTTAATTTACAAATTACAGCCAACCAATTATCCTTTCCAAACTTTTGCAGTTTTTTACTTCTTAAATTTCATTACTCACAAACACAAAATATGTATAGCAAAACGCAGAAGAAGATTCAAACTTCTATATACACTAAGACGACGAAGGAAACACATCTTTCACAGCAGATGCAGCAGTCAAGTAATTAAGTGTATTCCTCAATGTCTCTCTTTCCCTCTTTAACCTTGCAGCTGTATCTTCAAGCTCCAATAACGCTTGTTGCTCTCTTGGTGCTCCTTCAAACGTACTTCCAACAAAGAACGAAAATGGAGTCGGAAACTGATTTCTCCTCAAATCCTGAACTTCTTTCTCAGCTTTACCATTCAAACGATTTGGTGAGCTTCCCTAACAAACAGCTCTCTCATAGAACAAGTAGGCACACACAAACGGTTATCATAGAATAAGAAACCTTCATGTCTATAGTATCGACCAGCAGCAAACTTCTCACAATCTCTATAGATCTTACCAAAGTCAGGATCATTCTCATATAGATCTTTAAGTTGCTCAAAACCCAATAGTTTAGCTTCAAAAGTAGATAGTAAAACATACCTCCTGGATAATGCATCGACAACTACATTATCCTTACCTTGTTTGTATTTGATGACATATGGAAAGGTCTCAATGAACTCTACCCATCTAGCGTGCCTTTCCTTGAGCTTTTGCTGTCCCTTTAAATGCTTGAGAGATTCGTGATCAGTATGTATGACAAACTCTTTAGGCCAGAGATAATGCTGCCATGTTTGTAGTGCTCTAACGAGTGCATACAACTCCTTATCTTATGTGGGATAGTTAAGGGTAACTCCTCCAAGTTTCTCACTGAAGCATGCTATTGGCCTTTTATCCTGCATCAAAACAGCACCAATACCTATCCCGGAGGCATCACATTCAATTTCAAAAGTTTTAAGGAAATCAGGTAAACTTAAAACGGGGGAATGAGTAAGCTTCTCTTTTAAGGTCTGAAACGCCTCTTCTTGAGTTTTGCCCCATTTGAATCCCACATCCTTCTTGATAATTTCAGTGAGAGGTGCTACAATGGTACTGAAGTCCTTCACGAAACGCCTATAAAATCCAGCAAGTCCATGGAAGCTTCTTACTTCACTCACGTTTCTAGGACTATGCCATTCTTTGATTGCTCTCACCTTCTCCTCATCTACTTTGATTCCATCTGCAGTTATGAAAAAAAACCTAGGAAAACAAGGTTATCCGTACAAAATGTGCATTTCTTATAGTTTGCATAAAGTTCTTGTTGCCTAAGATCGTCTAATACCATCTTGAGATGCTTAACATGCTCGTCTAGACTCTTGCTATAAAATAGGATGTCATCAAAGTATACGACAATAAAAACACCTATATAAGCTCTAAGGACATGATTCATAAGCCTCATAAACGTGCTAGGTGCATTTGTTAATCCAAAAGGCATAACTAACCATTCATACAATTCATGCTTAGTTTAAAATGCGGTTTTTCATTCATCACCTTCTTCCATTCTAATCTGATGGTACCACTCTTAAGATCAATTTTAGAGAAAATGCTAAAGCCATGTAGTTCATCAAGCATATCATCTAATCTAGGAACGGGATGGCGATACTTAACCATTATGTTGTTGATGGCTCGACAATCAACACACATTCACTAGCTTCCATCCTTCTTTGGCACGAGCAGAACTGGTACAGCACAAGGGCTCATGCTCTCTCTGATGTGTCCCTTCTCCATTAGTGCTTCCACTTGCCTTTGCAACTCCTTTATTTCTACAGGATTAGTCCTATAAGCTGGCTGATTTGGAAGGGATGAACTAGGTACAAAGTCAATCTGATGCTCAATCCCTCTAATGGGTGGCAGGCCGGTGGGATCGTCTTCAGGGAACACATCTTGATATTCCTGCAAGAGTTTAGTCATCTCACTTGGCAGTACCGGTGCAAGGTCAGTGAGACTCATAACTTTAAACACAAATAGCAATTTAGGCTGTTTTAAAGCTAAAGATTGTTTAACTTTACCCCCTTGATGAGAATGCTTGATCACTTAGTTTCTGGGTCCTCCTTTGCTCTCAAACCCATTTGATCTTGATAAACTTGTTGTGGAGTCATGGGAACCAAAACTTTTCTCCGACCCTTGTACTCAAAAGAATGGCGATTGGTGTAACCATCATGAATCACTCTTCTATCCGATTGCCAAGGTCTCCCAAGTAAGATATGGCTTGCTTCCATGGGCACGCTATCACACACGATTTCATCCTCATATCTTCCTATGGCTAAGCACACTTTTACTTGTTTCTTCACCATCATTTCGCCCTTTTCATTGAGCCAATGAAGCTTGTATGGCTTGGGATGCTTAAATTTCTCTAGACCTAGTTTCTGCACCATAGTCTCACTTGCTACATTGGTGCAGCTTCCTCCATCGATGATAAGGCTACAAACCTTTCCCTGAACTAGGCACCTTGTGTGAAATAAATTCTCTTTTTGTTCCTGTTCTTCCGCTGTGGTAAGGATGCTTAAAGATCTCATTGTTACCAATAGCTCACCCTTCATTGGTTGCTCTTCATTTTCTTTAAAACTTAAGTACTCATCTTCTGTTTCAATCTCTCCATTATCAAGAAGCATCATTATCCGTTTGTTAGAGCATTCATTGGCATAGTGACCCCTGCCTTGGCATTTGAAGCATTTAACATCTTGAGACTTCGTTGGAACCTCTTTAGCCTTCCCTTTATTGTCGTAATGGGCTGTGTTTGCTGGATCTTCTGGTTTTGGCTTGAAATATCTCTGATAGCTAGGCTTCTCTTCACGCTGATGACCTCCTCCAGAAGTCCCATAACTCGGTTTCGTCACACTCTTTCTTTTAATCTGTTGTTCAAACAAGACTGCCTTGTGCAACATCTCTTCTAGTTCAATGTAATGCTGAGTTTCCAACCTGTCTTGGATGTCACGGTTCAAACCCCCAAGAAACCTAGACATGGTTGCCTCACTATCTTCCTGAATATTAGCTCGTAGCATCAACGTTTCCATCTCTTTGTAATTGTCTTCTACTGTGTTATTGCCTTGTACCAGACTCCTCAGTTTCAAATGTAGCTCTCGGTGGTAATGAGTTGGTACAAAACATTTCCTCATGAGTTGCTTCAGCTCAGTCCAAGTCTCTACAGGATATTCTTCATTGTGTCTTCTTGTGGTTACAATCTGATCCCACCAGCTCAACGCATAATCACAGAATTTAGTAGCAGCAACCTTCACCTTGTTGGCCTCGGTATAATGTTGGCAATTAAAGACCAACTCTATCTTTTTCTCCCACTCCAAGTATGCATCATGATCGTTTTTGCCATGAAAAGGTGGAATACGTAGCTTAAGTCCAGCGAGATCATCTCTTGGCTGAGTTCTGCCCCCTCTTGCATAACTATACCTTATGCGACTATGATGTGAGGTTCCACTGCTGTAGTATGTGTTAGTCTCTCGGTCTCTAGACTGACCTCTTGGTTCCCTCTCATGTTCTCTTCTCTGCCTCCTCAGACTGCGTTCATTTTCAGAATGATGGAGCTCATCATGGAAAACATTCAGCTTAGTATCCATCAACTGCGTCATCTGAGTTGTTATTGCTTCCATCAACAATATGTTTTGAGCATTGATGACTGGTTCTGCTTCCTCATCCGACATGTTCATGCAGCACGTTTAGATAATAGCAGGAGTAAGGAGTTCTTTCAAGTCGTGTAATTCAATCCACAACCAAACAGTTTAAACCCTAATTACTAGTTCACAAAGCAAATTGAACCTTTTCCTTTTTCCTTAAGTTATAAACGAGCAGGTCAAGTAATGAAATCAATCTAACAATCTGATTATATTCATCACCCTAGTCTGATGCAGATCTAAACAATAATTAAAGGAGCAACTAAACAGGAGTAAATCAGAATCAAAACTGGTCGTGTAAGAAAGAAAACTCAACTTCTGAATGGGGCTCTGATACCACTTAACACACGCCTCCAGGGATCTTCACTCAGAGTTGAGATTGGATAGTCTTTGCAACCCGGAAACTAAGAAGCTCCAAGGATCAAAGGATGTGGATCGAATGGTCTCACAAAATCAATTATATAACCAGTTTCTCCTCAACAAGTTCACGAATAAAGTGATGACGAGTGTCAATATGTTTAGTTCGAGAATGTTGAACAGGATTCTTAGCAATGCTAATGGCACTTTGATTATCACAATAAACAAGCAAGGGTTCAGAAATTGTACCCTAATCAGCAGACATCTGCTTCATCCAGAGAAGTTGTGTGCAGCAGCTTCCCAACGCAATGTATTATGCTTCTGTTGTTGATAAAGAAACACAGTTCTGTTTCTTGCTGAACCAGGTAATCAGATTGTTTCCCATAAAGAAACATCCACCACTTGTGCTTTTTCGATCATCAACACATCCAGCCCAATCTGCGTCGCAGTACCCTATTAAGCTTGTCGTATCCTTTGTGTAGAAAATCCCACGACTTTGTGTTCCACTCACATACTTCAGAATACGCTTAGCTACTTGGAGATGACTTTCTTTATGATCAGCCTGAAACCTTGCACAAACTCCTACCGAAAAACAAAGATCTGGACGACTTGCTGTCAGGTACAGTAACCCTCCGATCAGACTTCTGTATGATGGAGCATCTATAGATTTCCCTGATTCATCTCTTGAGAGCTTTTCATTTGAACCCATAGGTGTCTTTACTGCCTTGTTGTTCTCCATTCCAAACTTCTGAATGAGAATCTTTGCATATGTGCTTTGATTCACAAAGATCCCATCAGACGTCTGTTTTACTTGCAATCTCAAGAACTTAACACACGCCTCCAGGGATCTTCACTCAGAGTTGAGATTAGATAGTCTTTGGAACCCGGAAACTAAGAAGCTCCAAGGATCAAAGGATGTGGATCTAATGGTCTCACAGAAGTTGTGACAGACTTCTGATATTCCTGACTAACTCTTTGGATATGACACACCAAAGAATCGAGTTTCCTGTAAGATATTACACACAAACAACTTGCTGGATATTACACACCAACAAAAGAGAAAAGACTGAATGAACTTTGATAAAACGTGAGATGTTCTTTTGCTTGGAGGCAGCACAATACATATATAGGAGAAGGACGAAACCCTAGTGTTTCTCCAACTAAAATAAAAGGCAAAAAACAGAAAGAATGAAAAAAATCGAATAAGGACAATTTCCGAAAATTCAAATAAGGAAAATTATGTTCTTCTTCCTTTTTCTTATTATGGCTGTGTGAAAGAGGTATAGCCACGAATTTGAGTTAACAATGGGCTATGGTGATGTGAATCATTTGCCTCATTAAAAACCTTACCAAGAAAACCCATTGGGACAAAGCTTGGACAAGGGAAAAAGAGTACAAATGAGACACATACCCATCGTTAAACTCATTGTGCTTGAACTGAAAGTAGAATGGTTTGATTAGCCTTGTCTTCAACGTTGTGAAGTAGCACCATTTGTGTCGAGAAGGTGTCAAGCAATCCTCCTAGTGCTTTGTTGAATGCATTAGCTCGAGAACGTTTCATGGGACCAGCTGGTATGTGTAGAGCTTCCTCTGCTTCAAGCTCATCTTTTGGTTCCACTCCCTTGCTGTTTTCCATGCTCATGTCAGTAAGTAAGTTCACCATTCATACTCATCTCAAATTCTTGAGTCATGACTTGAACAAACTTATCAACCATCGTCTGATTGGTATATCCAAACACTAAATCATCAACATAGATCTGCACCACTATGAATCCTTCAATATTGTTTAGAGTAAACAATGTCTTGTCCATACTTCCACGTGTGTACCCATGCTCAATCAGAAATGTGGCTAATCGATCATACCATGCTCTTGGTGCCTGTTTGAGTCTATACAACGCCTTGTTTAACTTGAAAATATAATCAGGATGCTTTGGATCTTCAAACCCTTTGGGTTGTTCAACATACAATTCTTCTTGAAGAAATCCATTCAGAAAAGTACTTTTAACATCCATCTGATACAGTTTGAAACCCATCTTGCAAGCCATTCTAAACAGAAACATGATAGACTCCAAACGAGCAACTAGTGCAAATGTCTCTTCAAAATCAACACCTTCAACTTGTGAGTAACCTTGAACAACCAGCCGTGACTTGTTCCTTACAACATTCCCATCCTTGTCAATCTTGTTCTTGAAGATCCATTTGGTGCCAACAATATTGATATCTTTAGGACGACAAACAAGAATCCACACATTTAACCATGAAAAGTTTGACAGCTCCTCCTGCATAGAAGCAATCCAAAATTCATCCAATAGGGCTTCTTTGTATGTCTTGGGTTCAACCTTTGACACAAAACAAGCATACTCGATCGATTCAGTAGCTTCTTGCTTATGTGCCATGAAAGCCATGAACGATGCATTCCCAGCAAGCTGTTCGAAATCAATTTGCTTTCCTCGTGTAAATCTTCCCTCCTGAATCTCTCCTATAACATCTTTAGAGGAGTGATTCTGATGCACTTGAGGAGGAACATCAACCTGTTATGTAGATCGAACACCTGAACTAGACTCTACAGACTGTTGAGGCTCATCATTTTCATCAAGTTGCTGAAGTGTCAGCCGAAACATGGAAGCATCATCAAAGACCATGTTCACCGTCTCTTGAACTGTCAAAGTTCGACGATTATACACTATAAAGGCTGTACTTGAACCTGAGTAACCAAGAAACATGCCTTCATCACTCCGAGAATCAAACTTCCCAAAATGATCCTTATCATTCAGAATGTAGCACATGCAGCCAAACACGTGAAAGTAATGTACTGTCGGAGTTTTACCCTTCCACAACTCATATGACGTCTTTGTAGTTCTTTTTCGCATATAGACACGATTGATGATGTAGCATGCGGTGTTAACAGCCTCTGCCCAAAAGTTTTTAGGTGCATTACTTCCATGCAACATTGCTCTTGCCATCTCCTGCAATGTTCTGTTATTGCGTTCAACAACACCATTCTGTTGTGGTTTTCGTGGTGCTGAAAACTGATGATCAATACCTTGTTCTGAAAAAAAACGTGTGAAATTATCATTCTCAAACTCACCACCATGATCACTTCGAATGAACTTGATGCCTTGACGTTCAATTTTAAGCTGAAGTGCCAAGATCCTGAAGCTATCAAAAGAATCACTTTTCTCACAAAAAAACCCACCCATGTGTATCTGCTGAAATCATCAACCAAAACAAGAAAGTACTTTTTCCCAACAATACTTTCAACTTGAATAGGGCCCATCAGATCCATATGAACAAGTTCCAACAGATTCTTGGACCTAACATCTGGAACAAACTTGTGTTGAGTTTTGACCTGTTTTCCCATGCTACAAGGACCACATACAAACTGCTGATCTGTTTCAAGCTTTGACAACCCTCTGACAATCTCTTTGTTAGATAACTGCGTCATAGTCCTAAAATTCATGTGACCTAGACGTTGATGCCAAATATGAGCTTCACTTTCTGATTTTGCAACCATGCAATATGAACCAGGAACCCACATTGATGCGTCACAAGTCACGGAGGGATTCTGGGCTTGGCCATTGATGGGAAAAGAGTAGAGAGAAATCAGAAAAAGGGAAGGAAAAGGTTGCGGATGGATACGAGTCTCGGACTTGGTGCAGCCGAGGACTCCGATAGAACGATTCGAGGGAAAAGGGGGAAAAGAGATAAGATGGATTGAATGACGACACGTGAGGAGTGACTCGCCTCACGATACAGTCAGCTTAGCCGTCGAGAACCCGGTTCAACGGCGGCTAAGGTTTTCGGTGCGAGTCTCACGCAGCGAGGGGTTGAAACGATTTTTCATTCAAAGAGGCTACCCTCAAAACATTACACCAGGGTCCTTTAAATAGGAGAATACAAAAGAGCGGAAGCCCTAGACACGTGGGCCAAAACGAAAACGCGGAATAAAGGTCCGTACAAAGGAGATAATGGCTAAAAGCATAACGGCTAGAAAAAGATAAAGATAAGGATGGACGCGACAAGGGAAGTTGCGCGTCCATGCGCTAAGTGCTCGGCCTCATTAAAACCTCCCTTGGGAAACCACTTGGGACAAAACCAAGGTGAGGCAAAAGAGTACCCAGCTACCTTAACGACTTAGGGTCTTCACCTTTAGATGGTGAAGACCGAATGGATAACCTCCATCGGGTTGCGGCTGGACTGGTTGCATGATCGGGGATCATACGACTTTAGGAACTCGGTCACGAATAGGTTGCACTTGGCTTGTGTCTTTTGAGCAGCCGTCTTGGACCTAGTGGTGACCCCTGGGTCAATGGTCGGGACTCGGACTGAACTTGGTGTTTCGCGGTGACCCTCCCTCTTGAGAATGTTCTGACCTCAGAACGTTGTAGTCATCACCTACATCAAATGGTACCAAATCAGCCACATTAAAGGAGGTTAAAGTCCGATACGTACCAGGGAGTTCGAGGCGGTAGGCGTTATCGTTGATTTTCTCGATGATTTGGAACGGCCCGTCTCCCCTTGGGCTGAGCTTGTCTTTTTGGTACTGAGAGAAACGTTCCGGCCTTAGGTGTAGCCACACCCAGTCGCCTGGCTTGAAGATCATAGCCTTGCAGTGCTTGTTGGCTTTATAGGCGTATTGCTCCGTCCTTCTTTCTAAATTTTCTCGAACTTCCGCGTGCAACTTCTTGATCAATTCGGCTTTTGCTTTTCCGTCTTGGCATTCAATCTCATTAGATGGTATAGGGAGATAGGCAATAGTGGTCTAAAACCATAGGCGACCTCGAAAGGAGATTTCTTGGTCGCGGAGTGAACCGATTGGTTGTAGGCAAATTCCATGAGCGGTAAAAGTTCGAGCCACGTCCCCTGGTTTCTTGCAACAGTGGTTCGGATTAGGGCCCCGATGGTTCGGTTCACCACCTCGGTTTGGCCATCGGTTTGCGGGTGGCACGCCGTTGAGTATAAGAGTTTGGTGCCCATTTTCCTCCATAAGGTCCGCCAAAAGTGTCCAAGGAATTTTGGGTCACGGTCCGACACTATGCTACGAGGTAGACCATGCAGCCTGACCACTTCCCGGAAGAACAAGTTGGCTAAGGCGGTGGCGTCCGTCAGCTTGTTGCAATGCACGAAGTGGGCCATCTTAGAAAACCTATCAAGAACAACAAAAATGGCATCCTTGCGATAGCAATTAGGCAACCCAAGCACAAAATCCATAGATAAATCAATCCAAGGTCCATTCGGAATCGGAAGGGGTTTATATAACCCGTGGGGTCGCGGCGTGGACTTAGCGGTCCGACATGTAATGCAGCGACCTACAAAATTTTCCACCATGCGCTTCATCTTTGGCCAGTAAAAGTGCTCCTTGAGGACCTCCAACGTTTTTGTAACCCCAAAATGACCAGTGAGACCGCCGCCATGCGCTTCTTGTAGCAAGAGTATTCGGATAAAGCCGGCCGGGATGCACAACCTGCAATCTCGGAAAAGAAAACCATCAGAAATGTAATATTGGGAGAATACCCGTTTTCCATGCTCCTTATAGCTGGCCCCGAATTTTGGATCTGTCTCATAAGTTCCCTTGATGCCCTCAAAGCCTAGGATTCTCGCTTCCATAGTCGTGACTAAGGTGTGTCTCCTAGATAGTGCGTCGGCCACTGTATTTTTTTTGCCTTTCTTGTATTTGATGACATAAGGAAAGGCCTCAATGAACTCCAGCCACTTGGCATGCCTCCTTTTGAGATTGGTTTGGCCGCGGAGATGGTTCAAGGTCTCGTGATCCGAATGAATCACAAATTCCCGCGGGAGGAGATAGTGTTGCCAAGTTTCCATGGCTCCGACCAAGGCATAGAGCTCCTTGTCGTAGGTTGGGTAGTTCAGGGTGGGACCGTGAAGTTTCTCACTGAAATAGGCCACGGGTTTGCCCCCTTGGGTCATAACTGCTCCTATGCCAATGCCGGACGCGTCGCACTCGACTTCGAAGGTCCTTTCGAAATCTGGTAGGACAAGGAGGGGAGCCTGGGTCAGCCACTTCTTAAGTTCCCTGAAGGAGTTCTCTTGTGCTGGTCCCCATGTGAACTCCTCATTTTTCTTGGTGATGGCTGTGAGCGGCGCGGCTATCGTACTAAAGTCTTTAACGAACCGCCAGTAAAAACTAGCCAGGCCGTGAAAGCTCCTCACTTGGCTCACTGTAGCTGGAGTGGGCCATTCTTCAATCGCCTTGATCTTCTCCTGATCCACTCTAAGCCCCTGCGCACTTACAACAAAACCTATAAAGACCAATTCATTAGATCCAAAAACACATTTCTTGAAGTTAGCGTAAAGCTTTTCTTCTCGAAGTGTGGTCAAAACAGCATGAATATGTTTCAAATGATCCTCAAGATTGCGGCTATATATGAGAATGTCATCAAAATAGACAACCACAAATTTATTGATAAAGGCTCGAAGTACGTGGTTCATAAGCCGCATGAAGGTAGATGGGGCGTTGGACAGCCCGAAAGGCATAACTAGCCATTCATAGAGGCCCTGCTTGGTTTTGAAGGCTGTTTTCCACTCGTCTCCTTCCTTCATTCTGACTTGGTGGTAGCCACTCTTAAGATCGATCTTGGTGAAAATGCTGGCTCCATTAAGCTCATCTAGCATGTCGTCGAGCCGTGGTATGGGATGCCTATATTTGACGGTGATATTGTTGACAGCTCGGTAATCCACGCACATCCTCCACGAACCATCCTTCTTAGGCATCAAAAGGACCGGTACAGCACAAGGGCTGAGGCTCTCTCGCACATAACCTTGCCTCATAAGGTCTCCGACCTGCTTCTCTAGTTCTTTGGCCTCGGTGGGGTTAACTCTATAAGCAGCTCGATTAGGTAATTGGGCCCCTGGTATAAGGTCAATCTGGTGTTCAATCCCTCGGATTGGTGGCAGGCCGTGGGGGAGTTCCTCGGGAAAGACGTCTTGGAAGCGTCCTACGAGCTCCTTGATTTCTTCCGGAATGTACGCGTCTTCCTTATCTATGGACAACAAATCCTTAAAGACAATCAATAAGACATGACAAGAGGAGTCTCTAAGGGACCTCCTCACACTACCAACATTAATCAAGAGGTTCGTTTTATGGTCCGGATCCTTAGTCATATTTGATTGCAATTCATTCACTTGGGCGGGTGTCAAAGGCCTAAGGCACATACGTTTCTTATCATGAATGAAATGATATTGATTGGTGTGACCACAGTGGGATGTTTTCTTGTCAAATTGTCAAGGCCGACCCAACAGAAGGTGGCTGGCTTGCATTGGCACTACATCGCATAGGACTTGGTCCTTGTAAGGTCCCACATTAAATGCAACCGAAACTTGTTCGGAGACATCAATCATCGACTTGTTATTCAACCATTTAAGACTATAGGGTTTTGGGTGGGGTGTGGTTGTGAGAGAGAGTTTCTTGACCATGTAGGAGCTCGCGACATTGGTACATGAGCCCCCGTCTATGATCAAGCCACACACCTTCCCGCTTACCATGCATCGAGTATGGAAGATGTTGTCACGCTGATTGGACTCCTCTGATGTTGGGCTGGCACTAAGAACTCGTCTGATCATGAGGAGCTCTCCGATCTCAGGTTTGGCTATGGTTTCTTCCGCCTCGGCTTCTTCGGACAGAACTGGGGCGGGTCGTCGGCCTCATCTTGGGATTCATAATCCCCTATTGCTGTGAGTGTCATATTCCGCTGATTGGGGCAGTCTCGAGCATAGTGTCCGCGTCCTCGGCACTTGAAACACTCAATATCTCGCGTCCTTGCATTGGCAGGCTGAGGGCGCGACTCGGGTCGCGGATTGAGGTTGTTCTCGCGGGGCTTGAACCGAGACTCGATGTGTGCAGCCTTTGGCTTATCAACCATGCGGCTATTTCCTTGGGAGAAAGATGCATTTGGGGTCCAGCTTGGCAGTCCTTGACCTCTGGTCCGAGGGCCCAACGTGTTCTTCCTCTTGATTTGTTGTTCTACTTGGACGGCTAGATGTAGCATTTCCTCGAAGCCATTATATGTTTGGCGTTCGACTTTCCGAGTGATCCTCTCATTCATACCATCAAGAAACTGAGCCATGAGTGCTTCTTCAGTTTCCTCGAGCTGCAGCCGATTCCTTAGGTACTCGAATTCCTCAAAATATTCTTCAACATCCTTTGTACCTTGGGTGAGCCTCCTAAAACACCTTTGTAGATCGCGGCTGTAGTATTGAGGAATGTGGCGCCTCCTCATAAGAGCTTTCATCGCGGCCCAAGTAGATATCGGTCGTTCATAATTTCTTCTCCGATCGTCGACGTCCCGATCCCACCAAGTAAGGGCATGGTCCGTGAGTTGGGCCGCGGCGAAGGTCACTTGTCGCAGGTCCGGGTAAGTGTAGTAGGAGAAAACTTTGTCCATACGACCTTCCCACTGTAAATAGGCCTCCGGATCAACTTTACCCACGAAGGTGGGCACAGACAGCTTGTAAGAGGGTCCAACTTGGTTCGGGCCCATAGGTCGAGGGTCATCACGACGAGTGTGTCTTCGCCTCGGGAAGTCTGGATCCTCCTCGGTTGAGTAGTCTTCAACGTGTCCTTGATCAGGGGGCTGGCCAGGAGAGAAAGGGACCCGTGGCTCGCGGTGTGGAAGTACCCGAGGGGCGACGGACCGAGTGATTTCGAGCCGGTTGAGGCGCTCGTCTATCTGGCCCAGCTGGGTCTGGATCTGCAGTAAGATAGTCCCGAGCTCGGGTGGAGGAGGCGGAACCAAGGGCGGATTTTGGTCAGCCATAGTACGGACGATCTGTACGGCTTTCCGACGTACGGAAAATGGTACGGTTGCCATACAGTTTCCGATGTGCCGGAAGTCAGGGAGGGACGGCGGAGGGTCGCCGGGAAAAGAGTATGGACGGTGGTATAGCCGGCGAGGTACGGACGGGGGTTGGGCCGTACACGTCTGAGTTGGCGGCTGTACGACTCGTGGCTGCGAGTCCTTGCCTGCGGGAAAGAGACAAACAAACGGGTAGATAAGACTTGAAGACAAAAAGAATCGTTTGAAATTCAAACGTGACAGCTCATGATTGGAAAGAGGGTGTGGTCAAAAGCAAAAGGTGGTCAATGATTGGAGAGAGAAAAATCCAGGCCGCCAATCGGAGAGCTAAGCGACAAACAACTTTACCGTCGCGGTCTCAAAAGGCGACACGTGGTTTTCAAGGCCACCACTAACAGTTTTGACTCAAAAGAAAACACCTTTTTCAAATCAAATCGCAGAAAAACACGAAACAAAAAGCAAAGACTCACGAAAACGAAGGCGACGCTTGAATGAAACCCGGAAAACTTCGAAGAAAATCCGAACAAAAACTGCAATAAAACCGAGTAGAAACGACAAGAGGTAAAGCCGAAACAGGGTTTCAATTTTGTCAGCTCAAATAGCAAAAGAAACTACGAAAAGGAGCGACCTTTTCCACCGCCTCAACGAAGACGATGAACAAAGTACACTCAAAACAAGAAAAATAACGCAAAGAGAAAAAGAGAAGGAGAGACACAACCGTGGGGGATCTTCGGCTCTGATACCAAAAACTGATGCGTCACAAGTCACGGAGGGATTCTGGGCTTGGCCATTGATGGGAAAAGAGTAGAGAGAAATCGGAAAAAGGGAAGGAAAAGGTTGCGGATGGATACGAGTCTCGGACTTGGTGCAGCCAAGGACTCCGATAGAACAATTTGAGGGAAAAAGGGGAAAATAGATAAGATGGATTGAATGACGACACGTGAGGAGTGACTCGCCTCACGATACGGTCAGCTTAGCCGTCGAGAACCCGGTTCAACGGCGGCTAAGGTTTTCGGTGCGAGTCTCACGCAGCGAGGGGTTGAAACGATTTTTCATTCAAAGAGGCTACCCTCAAAACATTACACCAGGGTCCTTTAAATAGGAGAATACAAAAGAGCGGAAGCCCTAGACACGTGGGCCAAAACGAAAATGCGGAATAAAGGTCCGTACAAAGGAGATAACGGCTAAAAGCATAACGGCTAGAAAAAGATAAAGATAAGGATGGACGCGACAAGGGAAGTTGCGCGTCCATGCGCTAAGTGCCCGGCCTCATTAAAACCTCCCTTGGGAAACCACTTGGGACAAAACCAAGGTGAGGGAAAAGAGTACCCAGCTGCCTTAACGACTTAGGGTCTTCACCTTGAGATGGTGAAGACCGATCGGATAACCTCCATCGGGTTGCGGCTGGACTGGTCGCATGATCCCCGATCATGTGACTTTAGGAACTCGGTCACGAACAGGTTGCACATGGCTTGCGTGTTTTGAGCAGCCGTCTTGGACCTAGTGGTGACCCCTGGGTCAATGGTCGGAACTCGGACTGAACTTGGTGTTTCGCGGTTGGGTCCTTCGGCAATCTCTTTGTCCGCATTCGGTCCATTAGGTCGGGGCTCATCATTCCCTCACTCTTGAGAATGTTCTGACCTCAGAACGTCGTAGTCATCACCTACATCAAATGGTACCAAATCAGCCACATTAAAGGAGGTTGAAATCCGATACGTACCAGGGAGTTCGAGGCGGTAGGCGTTATCGTTGATTTTCTCGATGATTTGGAACGGCCCATCTCCCCTTGGGCTGAGCTTGTCTTTTAGGTTCTGTTGAACTTCCCGTAGTCCCATTGCCACTAATTTTTCCTTTAGCACCATCACCAAATGTCACCTTTCCAGCTGTGACCATCTCAAGATCTTGTAGAGAACCTTGTTCTCGTGTCATATGTCTTGAGCAACCACTATCAAAGTACCACTTGCTCATTGAGTTACTATTATCACTTCTCTCAGCTGTGAATGCTACTCTGCATAACAAATCCATTTTCTTAACCAAAATCTGGTTTTTGTTTTTACCATTGAAGGTAAAATTTCGTTGTCTCCAAATTTGTTGAACCCTAGATTGAAGCTTATAACACTGATATCTCATATGCCATTCTTTGCCACAATACCAACACTTTACTGGATGACCCCAATGCAATCCATAATACTGAGTCTTCTCTGATTTCCACCCTAGACCAGCTCGTTGATGTTGATGTTGATGTTGTACTCCACCTTTTTGCTGCAAGGGTTTGAATTGATCTACATTCTGTGATGAACCAGTAGCCTTGACAAACTTCATCTCTGCGGATTCCTTCCCATTATAACCCAAACCAGAACTATCATTAGATGTCCTTCCAACAATCAATAGATAGTCTAAATCCTTTGTTCCTTTAGACAGCAATCTGATTTGCTTCATCTTCTCAAACAATCTGCTTTCCAGATCTGCATTCTTAGCTTTGACATCTTTGAGTTCATTCTCAGCTTGTTGCAGCTTTTCAACAGCAACCCGTTTGTCCATCATCAGACGTTTATTTTCATCTTGTATTTTAACCCAAGATGTCACCAACATGCTCATCTTATCTTCTGTAGTCATATCAAATCGTCATTAGACTTTGAATCATCTGTATCAGTTCCTTGGTGTTCAGCAGAAATCTGTTTATCACCAGCCTTTTGACCTTCAGGAATAAGGTCTGCGTTTTCTACTTCTTCCTTGTTGTCTTCCATTTCCACATGCCAAAATGAGCTACAAAGTGGTTTAGAATGTTATCATCCTCGTCACTGTCACTATCAGTATCACTCAGAGTTGTGATTGCTGATTTTCCACTTAATTTGGACAGACATTCTTTCTTGGTATGTCCATATCCCTTACACTCATAACATTGTATAGCCATCTTCCTCTTGGCTGATGGACATGCAAATTTTAAGTGTCCATAACCTTGACATTCAAGACACTGTTTGTCAGCTCTGTAGTTGTCTCTATCAGCTGTTGGCTTAGCAGACGCCTGATATTCCTTCTTTTTCAATCTTTCAGCTTTCCGAAGGAACTTTTTCACAAATAATCCAACTTGCTCTTCGAGATTTTCAACTGATTCCTTTCGTGAGCTGTTTTTCATATACAAGAGCAATACTCTTTCCTTTAGTGGTCTTTTGCTTTGCTGTGATCTGAAGCTCATATGCTTGCATCATACCAACAACCTGATCATATCTCATTGTGTCAGAGTTCTGTGACACTTCTAGAGCTGATCGATGACTATGAAACTTAGTAGGAAGACATCTTAAGAACTTTTTAACCAACTTCTTGTCTTTGTACGTTTTGCCCAAGATCAGTGTTACGTGTGCTAGAGCTGACAGCTTACTGCTAAATTCTTCAACTGTCTCATCTTCACCCATTGTCAGATTCTCGAATCGTGAGGCCAAGATGTCAATCCGAGTTCTTTTCACACTGCTATTACCCTCAAAGCCTACTTCAAGAATATCCCATGCCTCTTTTGCACTTTTACAGCCTTGTACTCTTTTGAACTGATTGCTGCGCAGAGAGCTGAAAATGACTGACAAAGCTATGGAATTCCATTTAGCATATGATTTCTCCTCTGCAGTCCATTGTTTTCTGGGCTTTGGGATAGTAGCACCATCTGCATCTTGGACAACAGGATGTTCCCAACCTTCTTCAACCGCAAGCCACGCATCAGAATCAATACCCTGTATATGCTGAGCCATCTGGACTTTCCAGTGTCCATAGTTTTCTGGATCCAACTTAAGTGTTTTTGCAATGAAAACTAACTGTTGTTGTGAATTCTCCATCTCGTCCTCATGATCTAACACCTGCAAACAATAACAAACGTTATGCGGCGCACTGCTCTGATACCAATTGTAAAAGCAGAGAATTCAACTAAATTGCAAACAACAATCGACTAGATCACTTTGAAATACGATTTATTAAGAAATATTTTTTTCTTACAAAAGAACTATTCTTATTGGAATTACTATACTCGAGAAACCAACCTAAATTTATTTCAAAAACCCTAATCGATAACTTAGGTTCAATTCACTAATCTCCCTAAAACTTCTCCCTAAGTTCTTGAAAAATTAGGTTTACAATTAATTTCTCTATTTATAGGCACAAGAGACAAACCCTCTTGCCCTAAAATCTCTCCAACGATATTTTCCTTTTTCTTCTCTTGATAAGATCTTCCAAATATTCTCTAACAAACTTGAGTCTTCCACTCCAAATTATTCACCAATCCCGTGACTTTTAATTACTAATCACGTGACCGTGACGTGACGTCCAACTCATTCTCTCTCACGCATCTTCATGGTGCACTTCAAAATTAGCAATATGATAATATTTATAAATCTTTGGTCTATATAGTATGTATTTATTTTATATAGTATAACATATCTATTTTGTATCAACATAACTAATTCATTATTTCTGAGAAAATATTATCAATCTGAACCTAAAACCTTTCCAGCAAACAACTTATCTCATTTATAGTTCATGTTGGGCAACACACCATCTATTTTCTTAAACTAATAACAATAATTCTATGATCAGATAACAATTTTATATCTTATATAGTAATATAATTTTAATGTTGGAGCAACATCCTCCATATGATGTGGAGGATTTATAAAAGGGAAATTTGGCAAGATGACTATAATGATTTTTATTATTTTGTATTGTCTGTCTTATATTATGTATATTATGTAGTTATTCAATACCATATAGTATAATAATATCATAAATTAAAAGGTTACACTATAGCCCAATTTTATACGGTAGTAAACAAGACTTCTTTAGCACTTTCTCATCTACGTAAGACAAAATATACTTTTTTTATTAAAATAATTATAAGTTGATGTCAAAGGTATTTGAGTAATACATAGGGATTTATACCATTGACTTAATTAGCAAAATAGAGAGGCTACATTCTTAATTAATTTATCAAAATATGTTATTTTACCAATTCTCCATGTAATAAAAGTACAAGCACCGTATTATATTAATCTAATTAAATATAAAAATTATTATAACAAATTTATTACTATAAAGATATTATGATAAATAATAATTATATACAATCAAATCAACTAATATGGATAACTATCATACTACTGTTAACATTTGAAATATATATTTTCATTTCTATTTAAATAGTATTTTTCTCTTTAAAAATTAATTTTAGTTATATTTATATATAATAAAATTATCGTATTTAAAAAATTCATATATTTCACAATAATAATAATATAGAAAAAATTTATTTTTATTTTATTATAAGATTTGATTAAAAAGTTTAACTGATTGTTTATTTACATGATATTATTAGCTTGTTATAATTTAAATATATAAAAATTACAAAAAATTGAATATATAAAATAAAATAAAATTTAAATAAAATAAAATTTATTGAATAAAAATTGAAAACTAAACATAAATTTTTTTTGGTAAAATATATTATGACATAAATTATGGACGAATTTACTTAGGAGTAATATTATAAAAAATTCTTATTATTAGCTTTAAACATAATATTTTATATTCATTTATATTTAAAATAAATACAAAAGCTTATAATAATTAATTTTTAATATTATATTATATAAAATATATTTTTAATCAATATCTATTTTAAAATTTTATTCCCAATTCTAATAACAACTAT
>JAKUCM010007881.1:0-23431 GCA_023374145.1 Lepidium sativum
GAGAGATAAAACATATTTCATATATGAATTGGATAATTATTAGGTTTCTATTTCAAATAGTCCATGTAATTTTCAATTCTAGGTTAACAGATTTTCCAATAAATTTTTTGTCTAGGGATTCTCATTAGATTTTACAATCTTATAAATATTTCTATGACTATTAAAATTCACCTTCAACTAAACCCTAAGAGAATATTGTTGATTTCATGGCGATAAATTAACAGAGGTGAATAATGATTTGGTGTTTATTTACATTGGACCTTTAATAACTTCTCTAACCAAAAGTTGAAGAGTTATTCGATTAACCATAAAGTTGAATCTTATTTTGGTCCAAATATTAATGTCTGTATTTTTAAAGATATCTTTTTATAATTGTGTAAATATAAACGGGAATATAATCCTAGAAAGTATTCTATTCCATTTTTTCCTTCTATACTAAAAATAATTTTCCATTAAAAACATGAAACCTACTGTCACTAGGTCATTGTTAGTATGAATCTTACTTTCCCTACATCTTATAAAGGCCATCAGAGATCTTCTCATCCATTGACTCCATTCTTTTTCCAGCACCAAAAATGATTATAGTTCAGAGAATAAAGGTGTATCAAATCGGCTACCAAGAACTGGTATATTGAGAAAGCTTGAGCTTTCGGGTCATATTGAGAAAAGTTTCAATATAAAAACACTAGAACCGCTCTCAATATGACCTAAAAGCTCAAGCTAGCTCAACATATTTAAAATACTTTGTAGTATTTTTGACTGAACCAGGTCACAAATGTCTGCCTGAAACTTCTTTAAATATGATTCTCCAAAATAGATTTATATTCTGGTATATGAAAAATTGGGTACCGGGAAAATGTGTAAATCATCCTCGCTTTCCGCGGTAGATGTAACTCTAATACCCAAAATGAAATGGCTAAAAAGTTTTTATTTTTTCTTTATTTCTGAATGATGAACTATTCTATGAGCAAAGTATATACAATGACATTTACATAAATAATATCTCATTCTAACTCTTTGACGTATTTGAAAATTTTCCTTTTTGTTGTTTGATTAGCTAAGAAAACACGTATTGTGTCAAGAAAGGATAGATTGGTCTACAAACGCCTTTAGCAAATGAAGAATTGTGTCTAGATCAAGACAAAAGCTTTAACAGTTTCGTTCTTTTTAGATGTACATTTGATACACAGAAGATTACGGTATCAAGACTTATTGGACTACTCAGGAATTGGTATAAAAAAACTAGTTGTTTGGAATATTATGAATGAACATAATAAAATCTTAATTTAGACAATTTAAGGTATCTAATCAAGTCTATATACAACAAAATTTTAAATCTTCATATTATCTTGATATGTAACTGTAGATCCACTGAATCCATCACAGTAAAATTTATTAAAGATTATTGGATTTTAGGAGGTATGATGTATCTATATGTGACTTGATTTTGTTCATCTCCAACATACTTAAAGTAAGCAATTCCAATTCTAGAAGTAACAATTACTTTAATATCTTATGTCAATAGCCATATTTAATACTTTTCTTGTATTTAGATGGGTTCTGAACTTGTGGTTGATCTAACAATTCTACACTACGTACATGAACCAATCACACTAAATATTAAAACGAAATATTATGTTATAAGAAAATGTATCCGGCACAATTTAGAGAGGGTTCTTGTAACCTTCCAAAAGTTTTTTAGAGGTTTTGTAAGTTTCTTATAACCTTCTATATATGTAGACTCTGGATTTGTGTGTCGTCAAAACATTTTAGCTCCTTATCATCCTCTAGAGTTTTATTGTTAAAATGCTCAACCAGTTGATGTATAACAGTTGTTTAACAATTGTCATGTATCCTTACAAACTATAGTTTGAAAATTATTTGGTACTTTAAGATTTTGATTTCTAATTTGAAAGTATGCATTTCTTGTTCCTTTTGAAACCACCAGCAGATAATATTTTACTTACATGTGCTGGTTTACTTAATGGAAAATTATTACCGAACAAATAATTAACTCGTAAACAATATACATGAAAGATGTTCCTTAGGAAATTATTGACAATAGTAGTAAAGCTGTTTGAACCTAATATAAACAGAGAGAATATAGCGATCAATAGAGAGGAACTATAACAGCAAAATACGTGGAGTGATCCATTGAAATACATCAATGAGGATAAAAGATTTAAAATATATAACAACCTTTCTCGTTCTCAAATTAAATGATTAACCTCTTTAAGTGGATGATTAACTTTCCCATGTTCATGTGCTACTACTTCTCCATCTTCGTTGAAGTGCACTCAAATTTAATGTGATTGATACGATCTTGAATATCGTAGTCCCAAACTGTCCAAAATGAAAAACAATTCACTAATTATATTGTCGTGCCATGTTTATGTATTTTACAGCTTGATAATGTTTTGTAATATGGATATGAGATTAGGAAAATATGCTAGCCTTTTATTACATCTATAAAACATATTTCATATATGAATTGGATAATTATTAGGTTTCTATTTCAAATAGTACATGTAATTTTCAAATCTAGGTTAACAGATTTTCCAATCAATTTTTTGTCTAGGGATTCTCATTAGATTTTACAATCTTATAAATATTTCTATGACTATTAAAATTCACCTTCAACTAAACCCTAAGAGAATATTGTTGATTTCATGGTGATAAATTAACAGAGTTAAAAATGATTTGGTGTTTATTTACATTAGATCTTTAATAACTTCTTTAGCCAAAAGTTGAAGAGTTATTCGATTAACCATAAAGTTGAATCTTATTTTGGTCCAAATATTAATGTCTGTATTTTTAAAGATATCTTTTTATAATTGTGTAAATATAAACGGGAATATAATCCTAGAAAATATTCTATTCAATTTTTTCCTTCTAATACTAAAAATAATTTTCCATTAAAAACATGAAAACTACTGTCACTAGGTCATTGTTAGTATGAATCTTACTTTCCCTACATCTTATAAAGGCCATCAGAGATCTTCTCATCCATTGACTCCATTCTTTTTCCAGCACCAAAAATGATTATAGTTCAGAGAATAAAGGTGTATCAAATCGGCTACCAAGAACTGGTATATTGAGAAAGCTTGAGCTTTCGGGTCATATTGAGAAAAGTTTCAATATAAAAACACTAGAACCGCTCTCAATATGACCTAAAAGCTCAAGCTAGCTCAACATATTTAAAATACTTTGTAGTATTTTTGACTGAACCAGGTCACAAATGTCTGCCTGAAACTTCTTTAAATATGATTCTCCAAAATAGATTTATATTCTGGTATATGAAAAATTGGGTACCGGGAAAATGTGTAAATCATCCTCGCTTTCCGCGGTAGATGTAACTCTAATACCCAAAATGAAATGGCTAAAAAGTTTTTATTTTTTCTTTATTTCTGAATGATGAACTATTCTATGAGCAAAGTATATACAATGACATTTACATAAATAATATCTCATTCTAACTCTTTGACGTATTTGAAAATTTTCCTTTTTGTTGTTTGATTAGCTAAGAAAACACGTATTGTGTCAAGAAAGGATAGATTGGTCTACAAACGCCTTTAGCAAATGAAGAATTGTGTCTAGATCAAGACAAAAGCTTTAACAGTTTCGTTCTTTTTAGATGTACATTTGATACACAGAAGATTACGGTATCAAGACTTATTGGACTACTCAGGAATTGGTATAAAAAAACTAGTTGTTTGGAATATTATGAATGAACATAATAAAATCTTAATTTAGACAATTTAAGGTATCTAATCAAGTCTATATACAACAAAATTTTAAATCTTCATATTATCTTGATATGTAACTGTAGATCCACTGAATCCATCACAGTAAAATTTATTAAAGATTATTGGATTTTAGGAGGTATGATGTATCTATATGTGACTTGATTTTGTTCATCTCCAACATACTTAAAGTAAGCAATTCCAATTCTAGAAGTAACAATTACTTTAATATCTTATGTCAATAGACATATTTAATACTTTTCTTGTATTTAGATGGGTTCTGAACTTGTGGTTGATCTAACAATTCTACACTACGTACATGAACCAATCACACTAAATATTAAAACGAAATATTATGTTATAAGAAAATGTTTCCGGCACAATTTAGAGAGGGTTCTTGTAACCTTCCAAAATTTTTTTAGAGGTTTTGTAAGTTTCTTGTAACCTTCTATATATGTAGACTCTGGATTTGTGTGTCGTCAAAACATTTTAGCTCCTTATCATCCTCTAGAGTTTTATTGTTAAAATGCTCAACCAGTTGATGTATAACAGTTGTTTAACAATTGTCATGTATCCATACAAACTATAGTTTGAAAATTATTTGGTACTTTAAGATTTTGATTTCTAGTTTGAAAGTATGCATTTCTTGTTCCTTTTGAAACCACCAGCAGATAATATTTTACTTACATGTGCTGGTTTACTTAATGGAAAATTATTATCGAACAAATAATTAACTCGTAAACAATATACATGAAAGAAGTTCCTTAAGAAATTATTGACAATAGTAGTAAAGCTGTTTGAACCTAATATAAACAGAGAGAATATAGCGATCAATAGAGAGGAACTATAACAGCAAAATACGTGGAGTGATCCATTGAAATACATCAATGAGGATAAAAGATTTAAAATATATAACAACCTTTCTCGTTCTCAAATTAAATGATTAACCTCTTTAAGTGGATGATTAACTTTCCCATGTTCATGTGCTACTACTTCTCCATCTTCGTTGAAGTGCACTCAAATTTAATGTGATTGATACGATCTTGAATATCGTAGTCCCAAACTGTCCAAAATGAAGAAAATTCACTAATTATATCGTCGTGCCATGTTTATGTATTTTACAGCTTTATAATGTTTTGTAATATGGATATGAGATTAGGAAAATATGCTAGCCTTTTATTACATCTATAAAACATATTTCATATATGAATTGGATAATTATTAGGTTTCTATTTCAAATAGTCCATGTAATTTTCAATTCTAGGTTAACAGATTTTCCAATAAATTTTTTGTCTAGGGATTCTCATTAGATTTTACAATCTTATAAATATTTCTATGACTATTAAAATTCACCTTCAACTAAACCCTAAGAGAATATTGTTGATTTCATGGCGATAAATTAACAGAGGTGAATAATGATTTGGTGTTTATTTACATTGGACCTTTAATAACTTCTCTAACCAAAAGTTGAAGAGTTATTCGATTAACCATAAAGTTGAATCTTATTTTGGTCCAAATATTAATGTCTGTATTTTTAAAGATATCTTTTTATAATTGTGTAAATATAAACGGGAATATAATCCTAGAAAGTATTCTATTCCATTTTTTCCTTCTATACTAAAAATAATTTTCCATTAAAAACATGAAACCTACTGTCACTAGGTCATTGTTAGTATGAATCTTACTTTCCCTACATCTTATAAAGGCCATCAGAGATCTTCTCATCCATTGACTCCATTCTTTTTCCAGCACCAAAAATGATTATAGTTCAGAGAATAAAGGTGTATCAAATCGGCTACCAAGAACTGGTATATTGAGAAAGCTTGAGCTTTCGGGTCATATTGAGAAAAGTTTCAATATAAAAACACTAGAACCGCTCTCAATATGACCTAAAAGCTCAAGCTAACTCAACATATTTAAAATACTTTGTAATATTTTTGACTGAACCAGGTCACAATCGTCTGTCTGAAACTTCTTTAAATATGATTCTCCAAAATATATTTATATTCTGGTATATGAAAAATTGGGTACTGGGAAAATGTGTAAATCATCCTCGCTTTCCGCGGTAGATGTAACTCTAATACCCAAAATGAAATGGCTAATAAGTTTTTATTTTTTCTTTATTTCTGAATGATGAACTATTCAACGAGCAAAGTATATACAATAACATTTACATAAATAATATCTCATTCTAACTCTTTGACGTATTTGAAAATTTTCCTTTTTGTTGTTTGATTAGCTAAGAAAACACGTATTGTGTCAAGAAAGGATAGATTGGTCTACAAACGCCTTTAGCAAATGAAGAATCGTGTCTAGATCAAGACAAAAGCTTTAACAGTTCCGTTCTTTTTAGATGTACATTTGATACACAGAAGATTACGGTATCAAGACTTATTGGACTACTCAGGAATTGGTATAAAAAAACTAGTTGTTTGGAATATTAAGAATGAACATAATAAAATCTTAATTTAGACAATTTAAGGTATCTAATCAATTCTATATACAACAAAATTTTAAATCTTCATATTATCTTGATATGTAACTGTAGATACACTGAATCCAACATACTTAAAGTAAGCAATTCCTATTCTAGAAGTAACAATTACTTTAATATCTTATGTCAATAGCCATATTTAATACTTTTCTTGTATTTAGATGGGTTCTGAACTTGTGGTTGATCTAACAATTCTACACTACGTACATGAACCAATCACTCTAAATATTAAAACGAAATATTATGTTATAAGAAAATGTATCCGGCACAATTTAGAGAGGGTTCTTGTAACCTTCCAAAAGTTTTTTAGAGGTTTTGTAAGTTTCTTGTAACCTTCTATATATGTAGACTTCTGATTTGTGTGTCGTCAAAACATTTTAACTCCTTATCATCCTCTAGAGTTTTATTGTTAAAATGCTCAACCAGTTGATGTATAACAGTTGTTTAACAATTGTCATGTATCCATACAAACTATAGTTTGAAAATTATTTGGTACTTTAAGATTTTGATTTCTAGTTTGAAAGTATGCATTTCTTGTTCCTTTTGAAACCACCAGCAGATAATATTTTACTTACATGTGCTGGTTTACTTAATGGAAAATTATTATCGAACAAATAATTAACTCGTAAACAATATACATGAAAGAAGTTCCTTAAGAAATTATTGACAATAGTAGTAAAGCTGTTTGAACCTAATATAAACAGAGAGAATATAGCGATCAATAGAGAGGAACTATAACAGCAAAATACGTGGAGTGATCCATTGAAATACATCAATGAGGATAAAAGATTTAAAATATATAACAACCTTTCTCGTTCTCAAATTAAATGATTAACCTCTTTAAGTGGATGATTAACTTTCCCATGTTCATGTGCTACTACTTCTCCATCTTCGTTGAAGTGCACTCAAATTTAATGTGATTGATACGATCTTGAATATCGTAGTCCCAAACTGTCCAAAATGAAGAAAATTCACTAATTATATCGTCGTGCCATGTTTATGTATTTTACAGCTTTATAATGTTTTGTAATATGGATATGAGATTAGGAAAATATGCTAGCCTTTTATTACATCTATAAAACATATTTCATATATGAATTGGATAATTATTAGGTTTCTATTTCAAATAGTCCATGTAATTTTCAATTCTAGGTTAACAGATTTTCCAATAAATTTTTTGTCTAGGGATTCTCATTAGATTTTACAATCTTATAAATATTTCTATGACTATTAAAATTCACCTTCAACTAAACCCTAAGAGAATATTGTTGATTTCATGGCGATAAATTAACAGAGGTGAATAATGATTTGGTGTTTATTTACATTGGACCTTTAATAACTTCTCTAACCAAAAGTTGAAGAGTTATTCGATTAACCATAAAGTTGAATCTTATTTTGGTCCAAATATTAATGTCTGTATTTTTAAAGATATCTTTTTATAATTGTGTAAATATAAACGGGAATATAATCCTAGAAAGTATTCTATTCCATTTTTTCCTTCTATACTAAAAATAATTTTCCATTAAAAACATGAAACCTACTGTCACTAGGTCATTGTTAGTATGAATCTTACTTTCCCTACATCTTATAAAGGCCATCAGAGATCTTCTCATCCATTGACTCCATTCTTTTTCCAGCACCAAAAATGATTATAGTTCAGAGAATAAAGGTGTATCAAATCGGCTACCAAGAACTGGTATATTGAGAAAGCTTGAGCTTTCGGGTCATATTGAGAAAAGTTTCAATATAAAAACACTAGAACCGCTCTCAATATGACCTAAAAGCTCAAGCTAACTCAACATATTTAAAATACTTTGTAATATTTTTGACTGAACCAGGTCACAATCGTCTGTCTGAAACTTCTTTAAATATGATTCTCCAAAATATATTTATATTCTGGTATATGAAAAATTGGGTACTGGGAAAATGTGTAAATCATCCTCGCTTTCCGCGGTAGATGTAACTCTAATACCCAAAATGAAATGGCTAATAAGTTTTTATTTTTTCTTTATTTCTGAATGATGAACTATTCAACGAGCAAAGTATATACAATAACATTTACATAAATAATATCTCATTCTAACTCTTTGACGTATTTGAAAATTTTCCTTTTTGTTGTTTGATTAGCTAAGAAAACACGTATTGTGTCAAGAAAGGATAGATTGGTCTACAAACGCCTTTAGCAAATGAAGAATCGTGTCTAGATCAAGACAAAAGCTTTAACAGTTCCGTTCTTTTTAGATGTACATTTGATACACAGAAGATTACGGTATCAAGACTTATTGGACTACTCAGGAATTGGTATAAAAAAACTAGTTGTTTGGAATATTAAGAATGAACATAATAAAATCTTAATTTAGACAATTTAAGGTATCTAATCAATTCTATATACAACAAAATTTTAAATCTTCATATTATCTTGATATGTAACTGTAGATACACTGAATCCAACATACTTAAAGTAAGCAATTCCTATTCTAGAAGTAACAATTACTTTAATATCTTATGTCAATAGCCATATTTAATACTTTTCTTGTATTTAGATGGGTTCTGAACTTGTGGTTGATCTAACAATTCTACACTACGTACATGAACCAATCACTCTAAATATTAAAACGAAATATTATGTTATAAGAAAATGTATCCGGCACAATTTAGAGAGGGTTCTTGTAACCTTCCAAAAGTTTTTTAGAGGTTTTGTAAGTTTCTTGTAACCTTCTATATATGTAGACTTCTGATTTGTGTGTCGTCAAAACATTTTAACTCCTTATCATCCTCTAGAGTTTTATTGTTAAAATGCTCAACCAGTTGATGTATAACAGTTGTTTAACAATTGTCATGTATCCTTACAAACTATAGTTTCAAAATTATTTGGTACTTTAAGATTTTGATTTCTAATTTGAAAGTGTGCATTCCTTGTTCCTTTTGAAACCACCAGCAGATAATATTTTACTTACATGTGCTGGTTTACTTAATGGAAAAATATTACCGAACAAATAATTAACTCGGAAACAATATACATGAGAGAGAGAGAGAGAGAAATTATTGACAATAATAGTAAAGCTGTTTGAACCTAATATAAACAGAGAGAATATAGCGATCAATAGAGAGGAACTATAACAGCAAAATACGTGGAGTGATCCATTGAAATACATCAATGAGGATAAAAGATTTAAAATATATAACAACCTTTCTCGTTCTCAAATTAAATGATTAACCTCTTTAAGTGGATGATTAACTTTCCCATGTTCATGTGCTAGTACTTCTCCATCTTCGTTGAAGTGCACTCAAATTTAATGTGATTGATACGATCTTGAATATCGTAGTCCCAAACTGCCCAAAATGAAAGAAAATTCACTAATTATATTGTCGTGCCATGTTTATGTATTTTACAGCTTTATAATGTTTTGTAATATGGATATGAGATTAGGAAAATATGCTAGCCTTTTATTACATCTATAAAACATATTTCATATATGAATTGGATAATTATTAGGTTTCTATTTCAAATAGTCCATGTAATTTTCAATTCTAGGTTAACAGATTTTCCAATCAATTTTTTGTCTGGGGATTCTCATTAGATTTTACAATCTTATAAATATTTCTATGACTATTAAAATTCACCTTCAACTAAACCCTAAGAGAATATTGTTGATTTCATGGCGATAAATTAACAGAGGTGAATAATGATTTGGTGTTTATTTACATTGGACCTTTAATAACTTCTTTAACCAAAAGTTGTAGAGTTATTCGATTAACCATAAAGTTGAATCTTATTTTGGTCCAAATATTAATGTCTGTATTTTTAAAGATATCTTTTTATAATTGTGTAAATATAAACGGGAATATAATCCTAGAAAGTATTCTATTCCATTTTTTCCTTCTAATACTAAAAATAATTTTCCATTAAAAACATGAAACCTACTATCACTAGGTCATTGTTAGTATGAATCTTACTTTCCCTACATCTTATAAAGGCCATCAGAGATCTTCTCATCCATTGACTCCATTCTTTTTCCAGCACCAAAAATGATTATAGTTCAGAGAATAAAAGGTGTATGAAATCGGCTACCAAGAACTGGTATATTGAGAAAGCTTGAGCTTTCAGGTCATATTGAGAAAAGTTTCAATATAAAAACACTAAAACCGCTCTCAATATGACCTAAAAGCTCAAGCTAACTCAACATATTTAAAATACTTTGTAATATTTTTGACTGAACCAGGTCACAATCGTCTGTCTGAAACTTCTTTAAATATGATTCTCCAAAATAGATTTATATTCTGGTATATGAAAAATTGGGTACTGGGAAAATGTGTAAATCATCTTCGCTTTCCGCGGTAGATGTAACTCTAATACCCAAAATGAAATGGCTAATAATTTTTTATTTTTTCTTTATTTCTAAATGATGAACTATTCTATGAGCAAAGTATAGACAATAACATTTACATACAGAATATCTCATTCTAACTCTTTGGCGTATTTGATATTTTCCTTTTTGTTGTTCGATTAGCTAGGAAAAAATGTATTGTGTCAAGAAAGGATAGATTGGTCTACAAACGCCTTTAGCAAATGAAGAATCGTGTCTAGGTCAAGACAAAAGCTTTAACAGTTTCGTTCTTTTTAGATGTACATTTGATACACAGAAGATTACGGTATCAAGACTTATTGGACTACTCAGGAATTGGTATAAAAAAACTAGTTGTTTGGAATACTAAGAATGAACATAATAAAATCTTAATTTAGACAATTTAAGGTATCTAATCAAGTCTATATACTACAAAATTTTAAATCTTCATATTATCTTGATATGTAACTGTAGATACACTGAATCCATCACAGTAAGATTTATTAAAGATTATTGGATTTTAGGAGGTATGATGTATCTATATGTGACTTGATTTTGTGAGAGAGAGACATACTTAAAGTAATCAATTCCAATTCAAGAAGTAACAATTACTTTAATATCTTATGTCAATAGCCATATTTAATACTTTTCTTGTATTTAGATGGGTTCTTAACTTGTGGTTGATCTAACAATTCTACACTACGTACATGAACCAATCACACTAAATATTAAAACGAAATATTATGTTAAAGAAAATGTATCCGGCACAATTTAGAGAGGGTTCTTGTAACCTTCCAAAACTTTTTTAGAGGTTTTGTAAGTTTCTTGTAACCTTCTATATATGTAGACTCTGGATTTGTGTGTCGTCAAAACATTTTAGCTCCTTATCATCCTCTAGAGTTTTATTGTTAAAATGCTCAACCAGTTGATGTATAACAGTTGTTTAACAATTGTCATGTATCCTTACAAACTATAGTTTCAAAATTATTTGGTACTTTAAGATTTTGATTTCTAATTTGAAAGTGTGCATTCCTTGTTCCTTTTGAAACCACCAGCAGATAATATTTTACTTACATGTGCTGGTTTACTTAATGGAAAAATATTACCGAACAAATAATTAACTCGGAAACAATATACATGAAAGAAGTTCCTTAAGAAATTATTGACAATAATAGTAAAGCTGTTTGAACCTAATATAAACAGAGAGAATATAGCGATCAATAGAGAGGAACTATAACAGCAAAATACGTGGAGTGATCCATTGAAATACATCAATGAGGATAAAAGATTTAAAATATATAACAACCTTTCTCGTTCTCAAATTAAATGATTAACCTCTTTAAGTGGATGATTAACTTTCCCATGTTCATGTGCTAGTACTTCTCCATCTTCGTTGAAGTGCACTCAAATTTAATGTGATTGATACGATCTTGAATATCGTAGTCCAAACTGCCCAAAATGAAAGAAAATTCACTAATTATATTGTCGTGCCATGTTTATGTATTTTACAGCTTTATAATGTTTTGTAATATGGATATGAGATTAGGAAAATATGCTAGCCTTTTATTACATCTATAAAACATATTTCATATATGAATTGGATAATTATTAGGTTTCTATTTCAAATAGTCCATGTAATTTTCAATTCTAGGTTAACAGATTTTCCAATCAATTTTTTGTCTGGGGATTCTCATTAGATTTTACAATCTTATAAATATTTCTATGACTATTAAAATTCACCTTCAACTAAACCCTAAGAGAATATTGTTGATTTCATGGCGATAAATTAACAGAGGTGAATAATGATTTGGTGTTTATTTACATTGGACCTTTAATAACTTCTTTAACCAAAAGTTGTAGAGTTATTCGATTAACCATAAAGTTGAATCTTATTTTGGTCCAAATATTAATGTCTGTATTTTTAAAGATATCTTTTTATAATTGTGTAAATATAAACGGGAATATAATCCTAGAAAGTATTCTATTCCATTTTTTCCTTCTAATACTAAAAATAATTTTCCATTAAAAACATGAAACCTACTATCACTAGGTCATTGTTAGTATGAATCTTACTTTCCCTACATCTTATAAAGGCCATCAGAGATCTTCTCATCCATTGACTCCATTCTTTTTCCAGCACCAAAAATGATTATAGTTCAGAGAATAAAGGTGTATGAAATCGGCTACCAAGAACTGGTATATTGAGAAAGCTTGAGCTTTCAGGTCATATTGAGAAAAGTTTCAATATAAAAACACTAAAACCGCTCTCAATATGACCTAAAAGCTCAAGCTAACTCAACATATTTAAAATACTTTGTAATATTTTTGACTGAACCAGGTCACAATCAATCGTCTGTCTGAAACTTCTTTAAATATGATTCTCCAAAATAGATTTATATTCTGGTATATGAAAAATTGGGTACTGGGAAAATGTGTAAATCATCTTCGCTTTCCGCGGTAGATGTAACTCTAATACCCAAAATGAAATGGCTAATAATTTTTTATTTTTTCTTTATTTCTAAATGTTGAACTATTCTATGAGCAAAAGTATAGACAATAACATTTACATACAGAATATCTCATTCTAACTCTTTGGCGTATTTGATATTTTCCTTTTTGTTGTTCGATTAGCTAGGAAAAAATGTATTGTGTCAAGAAAGGATAGATTGGTCTACAAACGCCTTAGCAAATGAAGAATCGTGTCTAGGTCAAGACAAAAGCTTTAACAGTTTCGTTCTTTTTAGATGTACATTTGATACACAGAAGATTACGGTATCAAGACTTATTGGACTACTCAGGAATTGGTATAAAAAAACTAGTTGTTTGGAATACTAAGAATGAACATAATAAAATCTTAATTTAGACAATTTAAGGTATCTAATCAAGTCTATATACTACAAATTTTAAATCTTCATATTATCTTGATATGTAACTGTAGATACACTGAATCCATCACAGTAAGATTTATTAAAGATTATTGGATTTTAGGAGGTATGATGTATCTATATGTGACTTGATTTTGTTCATCTCCAACATACTTAAAGTAATCAATTCCAATTCAAGAAGTAACAATTACTTTAATATCTTATGTCAATAGCCATATTTAATACTTTTCTTGTATTTAGATGGGTTCTTAACTTGTGGTTGATCTAACAATTCTACACTACGTACATGAACCAATCACACTAAATATTAAACGAAATATTATGTTAAAGAAAATGTATCCGGCACAATTTAGAGAGGGTTCTTGTAACCTTCCAAAACTTTTTTAGAGGTTTTGTAAGTTTCTTGTAACCTTCTATATATGTAGACTCTGGATTTGTGTGTCGTCAAAACATTTTAGCTCCTTATCATCCTCTAGAGTTTTATTGTTAAAATGCTCAACCAGTTGATGTATAACAGTTGTTTAACAACTGTCATGTATCCTTACAAACTATAGTTTCAAAATTATTTGGTACTTTAAGATTTTGATTTCTAATTTGAAAGTGTGCATTCCTTGTTCCTTTTGAAACCACCAGCAGATAATATTTTACTTACATGTGCTGGTTTACTTAATGGAAAAATATTACCGAACAAATAATTAACTCGGAAACAATATACATGAAAGAAGTTCCTTAAGAAATTATTGACAATAGTAGTAAAGCTGTTTGAACCTAATATAAACAGAGAGAATATAGCGATCAATAGAGAGGAACTATAACAACAAAATACGTGGAGTGATCCATTGAAATACATCAATGAGGATAAAAGATTTAAAATATATAACAACCTTTCTCGTTCTCAAATTAAATGATTAACCTCTTTAAGTGGATGATTAACTTTCCATGTTCATGTGCTAGTACTTCTCCATCTTCGTTGAAGTGCACTCAAATTTAATGTGATTGATACGATCTTGAATATCGTAGTCCCAAACTGCCCAAAATGAAAGAAAATTCACTAATTATATTGTCGTGCCATGTTTATGTATTTTACAGCTTTATAATGTTTTGTAATATGGATATGAGATTAGGAAAATATGCTAGCCTTTTATTACATCTATAAAACATATTTCATATATGAATTGGATAATTATTAGGTTTCTATTTCAAATAGTCCATGTAATTTCAATTCTAGGTTAACAGATTTTCCAATCAATTTTTTGTCTGGGGGATTCTCATTAGATTTTACAATCTTATAAATATTTCTATGACTATTAAAATTCACCTTCAACTAAAACCCTAAGAGAATATTGTTGATTTCATGGCGATAAATTAACAGAGGTGAATAATGATTTGGTGTTTATTTACATTGGACCTTTAATAACTTCTTTAACCAAAAGTTGTAGAGTTATTCGATTAACCATAAAGTTGAATCTTATTTTGGTCCAAATATTAATGTCTGTATTTTTAAAGATATCTTTTTTATAATTGTGTAAATATAAACGTGAATATAATCCTAGAAAATATTCTATTCCATTTTTTCCTTCTAATACTAAAAATAATTTTCCATTAAAAACATGAAACCTACTGTCACTAGGTCATTGTTAGTATGAATCTTACTTTCCCTACATCTTATAAAGGCCATCAGAGATCTTCTCATCCATTGACTCCATTCTTTTTCCAGCACCCAAAAATGATTATAGTTCAGAGAATAAAGGTGTATGAAATCGGCTACCAAGAACTGGTATATTGAGAAAGCTTGAGCTTTCAGGTCATATTGAGAAAAGTTTCAATATAAAAACACTAAAACCGCTCTCAATATGACCTAAAAGCTCAAGCTAACTCAACATATTTAAAATACTTTGTAATATTTTTGACTGAACCAGGTCACAATCGTCTGTCTGAAACTTCTTTAAATATGATTCTCCAAAATAGATTTATATTCTGGTATATGAAAAATTGGGTACTGGGAAAATGTGTAAATCATCTTCGCTTTCCGCGGTAGATGTAACTCTAATACCCAAAATGAAATGGCTAATAATTTTTTATTTTTTCTTTATTTCTAAATGATGAACTATTCTATGAGCAAAGTATAGACAATAACATTTACATACAGAATATCTCATTCTAACTCTTTGGCGTATTTGATATTTTCCTTTTTGTTGTTCGATTAGCTAGGAAAAAATGTATTGTGTCAAGAAAGGATAGATTGGTCTACAAACGCCTTTAGCAAATGAAGAATCGTGTCTAGGTCAAGACAAAAGCTTTAACAGTTTCGTTCTTTTTAGATGTACATTTGATACACAGAAGATTACGGTATCAAGACTTATTGGACTACTCAGGAATTGGTATAAAAAAACTAGTTGTTTGGAATACTAAGAATGAACATAATAAAATCTTAATTTAGACAATTTAAGGTATCTAATCAAGTCTATATACAACAAAATTTTAAATCTTCATATTACCTTGATATGTAACTGTAGATACACTGAATCCATCACAGTAAGATTTATTAAAGATTATTGGATTTTAGGAGGTATGATGTATCTATATGTGACTTGATTTTGTTCATCTCCAACATACTTAAAGTAATCAATTCCAATTCTAGAAGTAACAATTACTTTAATATCTTATGTCAATAGCCATATTTAATACTTTTCTTGTATTTAGATGGGTTCTTAACTTGTGGTTGATCTAACAATTCTACACTACGTACATGAACCAATCACACTAAATATTAAAACGAAATATTATGTTAAAGAAAATGTATCCGGCACAATTTAGAGAGGGTTCTTGTAACCTTCCAAAAGTTTTTTAGAGGTTTTGTAAGTTTCTTGTAACCTTCTATATATGTAGACTCTGGATTTGTGTGTCGTCAAAACATTTTAGCTCCTTATCATCCTCTAGAGTTTTATTGTTAAAATGCTCAACCAGTTGATGTATAACAGTTGTTTAACAATTGTCATGTATCCTTACAAACTATAGTTTCAAAATTATTTGGTACTTTAAGATTTTGATTTCTAATTTGAAAGTGTGCATTCCTTGTTCCTTTTGAAACCACCAGCAGATAATATTTTACTTACATGTGCTGGTTTACTTAATGGAAAAATATTACCGAACAAATAATTAACTCGGAAACAATATACATGAAAGAAGTTCCTTAAGAAATTATTGACAATAATAGTAAAGCTGTTTGAACCTAATATAAACAGAGAGAATATAGCGATCAATAGAGAGGAACTATAACAGCAAAATACGTGGAGTGATCCATTGAAATACATCAATGAGGATAAAAGATTTAAAATATATAACAACCTTTCTCGTTCTCAAATTAAATGATTAACCTCTTTAAGTGGATGATTAACTTTCCCATGTTCATGTGCTAGTACTTCTCCATCTTCGTTGAAGTGCACTCAAATTTAATGTGATTGATACGATCTTGAATATCGTAGTCCCAAACTGCCCAAAATGAAAGAAAATTCACTAATTATATTGTCGTGCCATGTTTATGTATTTTACAGCTTTATAATGTTTTGTAATATGGATATGAGATTAGGAAAATATGCTAGCCTTTTATTACATCTATAAAACATATTTCATATATGAATTGGATAATTATTAGGTTTCTATTTCAAATAGTCCATGTAATTTTCAATTCTAGGTTAACAGATTTTCCAATCAATTTTTTGTCTGGGGATTCTCATTAGATTTTACAATCTTATAAATATTTCTATGACTATTAAAATTCACCTTCAACTAAACCCTAAGAGAATATTGTTGATTTCATGGCGATAAATTAACAGAGGTGAATAATGATTTGGTGTTTATTTACATTGGACCTTTAATAACTTCTTTAACCAAAAGTTGTAGAGTTATTCAATTAACCATAAAGTTGAATCTTATTTTGGTCCAAATATTAATGTCTGTATTTTTAAAGATATCTTTTTATAATTGTGTAAATATAAACGAGAATATAATCCTAGAAACTATTATATTCCATTTTTTTCCTTCTAATACTAAAATAATTTTCCATTAAAAACATGAAACCTACTGTCACTAGGTCATTGTTAGTATGAATCTTACTTTCCCTACATCTTATAAAGGCCATCAGAGATCTCCTCATCCATTGACTCCATTCTTTTTCCAGCACCAAAAATGATTATAGTTCAGAGAATAAAGGTGTATGAAATCGGCTACCAAGAACTGGTATATTGAGAAAGCTTGAGCTTTCAGGTCATATTGAGAAAAGTTTCAATATAAAAACACTAAAACCGCTCTCAATATGACCTAAAAGCTCAAGCTAACTCAACATATTTAAAATACTTTGTAATATTTTTGACTGAACCAGGTCACAATTGTCTGTCTGAAACTTCTATAAATATGATTCTCCAAAATAGATTTATATTCTGGTATATGAAAAATTGGGTACTGGAAAATGTGTAAATCATCCTCGCTTTCCGCGGTAGATGTAACTCTAATACCCAAAATGAAATGGCTAATAAGTTTTTATTTTTTCTTTATTTCTAAATGATGAACTATTCTATGAGCAAAGTATAGACAATAACATTTACACACAGAATATCTCATTCTAACTCTTTGGCGTATTTGATATTTTCCTTTTATTGTTCGATTAGCTAGGAAAAAATGTATTGTGTCAAGAAAGGATAGATTGGTCTACAAACGCCTTTAGCAAATGAAGAATCGTGTCTAGGTCAAGACAAAAGCTTTAACAGTTTCGTTCTTTTAAGATGTACATTTGATACACAGAAGATTACGGTATCAAGACTTATTGGACTACTCAGGAATTGGTATAAAAAAACTAGTTGTTTGGAATACTAAGAATGAACATAATAAATCTTAATTTAGACAATTTAAGGTATCTAATCAAGTCTATATACAACAAAATTTTAAATCTTCATATTATCTTGATATGTAACTGTAGATACACTGAATCCATCACAGTAAAATTTATTAAAGATTATTGGATTTTAGGAGGTATGATGTATCTATATGTGACTTGATTTTGTTCATCTCCAACATACTTAAAGTAAGCAATTCCAATTCTAGAAGTAACAATTACTTTAATATCTTATGTCAATAGCCATATTTAATACTTTTCTTGTATTTAGATGGGTTCTTAACTTGTGGTTGATCTAACAATTCTACACTACGTACATGAACCAATCACACTAAATATTAAAACGAAATATTATGTTAAAGAAAATGTATCCGGCACAATTTAGAGAGGGTTCTTGTAACCTTCCAAAAGTTTTTTAGAGGTTTTGTAAGTTTCTTGTAACCTTCTATATATGTAGACTCTGGATTTGTGTGTCGTCAAAACATTTTAGCTCCTTATCATCCTCTAGAGTTTTATTGTTAAAATGCTCAACCAGTTGATGTATAACAGTTGTTTAACAACTGTCATGTATCCTTACAAACTATAGTTTCAAAATTATTTGGTACTTTAAGATTTTGATTTCTAATTTGAAAGTGTGCATTCCTTGTTCCTTTTGAAACCACCAGCAGATAATATTTTACTTACATGTGCTGGTTTACTTAATGGAAAAATATTACCGAACAAATAATTAACTCGGAAACAATATACATGAAAGAAGTTCCTTAAGAAATTATTGACAATAGTAGTAAAGCTGTTTGAACCTAATATAAACAGAGAGAATATAGCGATCAATAGAGAGGAACTATAACAGCAAAATACGTGGAGTGATCCATTGAAATACATCAATGAGGATAAAAGATTTAAAATATATAACAACCTTTCTCGTTCTCAAATTAAATGATTAACCTCTTTAAGTGGATGATTAACTTTCCCATGTTCATGTGCTAGTACTTCTCCATCTTCGTTGAAGTGCACTCAAATTTAATGTGATTGATACGATCTTGAATATCGTAGTCCCAAACTGTCCAAAATGAAAGAAAATTCACTAATTATATTGTCGTGCCATGTTTATGTATTTTACAGCTTTATAATGTTTTGTAATATGGATATGAGATTAGGAAAATATGCTAGCCTTTTATTACATCTATAAAACATATTTCATATATGAATTGGATAATTATTAGGTTTCTATTTCAAATAGTCCATGTAATTTTCAATTCTAGGTTAACAGATTTTCCAATCAATATTTTGTCTCGGGATTCTCATTAGATTTTACAATCTTATAAATATTTCTATGACTATTAAAATTCACCTTCAACTAAACCCTAAGAGAATATTGTTGATTTCATGGCGATAAATTAACAGAGGTGAATAATGATTTGGTGTTTATTTACATTGGACCTTTAATAACTTCTTTAACCAAAAGTTGTAGAGTTATTCGATTAACCATAAAGTTGAATCTTATTTTGGTCCAAATATTAATGTCTGTATTTTTAAAGATATCTTTTTATAATTGTGTAAATATAAACGAGAATATAATCCTAGAAACTATTATATTCCATTTTTTCCTTCTAATACTAAAAATAATTTTCCATTAAAAACATGAAACCTACTGTCACTAGGTCATTGTTAGTATGAATCTTACTTTCCCTACATCTTATAAAGGCCATCAGAGATCTCCTCATCCATTGACTCCATTCTTTTTCCAGCACCAAAAATGATTATAGTTCAGAGAATAAAGGTGTATGAAATCGGCTACCAAGAACTGGTATATTGAGAAGGCTTGAGCTTTCAGGTCATATTGAGAAAAGTTTCAATATAAAAACACTAAAACCGCTCTCAATATGACCTAAAAGCTCAAGCTAACTCAACATATTTAAAATACTTTGTAATATTTTTGACTGAACCAGGTCACAATTGTCTGTCTGAAACTTCTATAAATATGATTCTCCAAAATAGATTTATTTTCTGGTATATGAAAAATTGGGTACTGGGAAAATGTGTAAATCATCCTCGCTTTCCGCGGTAGATGTAACTCTAATACCCAAAATGAAATGGCTAATAAGTTTTTATTTTTTCTTTATTTCTAAATGATGAACTATTCTATGAGCAAAGTATAGACAATAACATTTACATACAGAATATCTCATTCTAACTCTTTGGCGTATTTGATATTTTCCTTTTTATTGTTCGATTAGCTAGGAAAAAATGTATTGTGTCAAGAAAGGATAGATTGGTCTACAAACGCCTTTAGCAATGAAGAATCGTGTCTAGGTCAAGACAAAAGCTTTAACAGTTTCGTTCTTTTTAGATGTACATTTGATACACAGAAGATTACGGTATCAAGACTTATTGGACTACTCAGGAATTGGTATAAAAAAACTAGTTGTTTGGAATACTAAGAATGAACATAATAAAATCTTAATTTAGACAATTTAAGGTATCTAATCAAGTCTATATACAAAAAAATTTTAAATCTTCATATTATCTTGATATGTAACTGTAGATACACTGAATCCATCACAGTAAGATTTATTAAAGATTATTGGATTTTAGGAGGTATGATGTATCTATATGTGACTTGATTTTGTTCATCTCCAACATACTTAAAGTAATCAATTCCAATTCTAGAAGTAACAATTACTTTAATATCTTATGTCAATAGCCATATTTAATACTTTTCTTGTATTTAGATGGGTTCTTAACTTGTGGTTGATCTAACAATTCTACACTACGTACATGAACCAATCACACTAAATATTAAAACGAAATATTATGTTAAAGAAAATGTATCCGGCACAATTTAGAGAGGGTTCTTGTAACCTTCCAAAAGTTTTTTAGAGGTTTTGTAAGTTTCTTGTAACCTTCTATATATGTAGACTCTGGATTTGTGTGTCGTCAAAGCATTTTAGCTCCTTATCATCCTCTAGAGTTTTATTGTTAAAATGCTCAACTAGTTGATGTATAACAGTTGTTTAACAATTGTCATGTATCCTTACAAACTATAGTTTCAAAATTATTTGGTACTTTAAGATTTTGATTTCTAATTTGAAAGTGTGCATTCCTTGTTCCTTTTGAAACCACCAGCAGATAATATTTTACTTACATGTGCTGGTTTACTTAATGGAAAAATATTACCGAACAAATAATTAACTCGGAAACAATATACATGAAAGAAGTTCCTTAAGAAATTATTGAAAATAATAGTAAAGCTGTTTGAACCTAATATAAACAGAGAGAATATAGCGATCAATAGAGAGGAACTATAACAGCAAAATACGTGGAGTGATCCATTGAAATACATCAATGAGGATAAAAGATTTAAATATATAACAACCTTTCTCGTTCTCAAATTAAATGATTAACCTCTTTAAGTGGATGATTAACTTTCCCATGTTCATGTGCTAGTACTTCTCCATCTTCGTTGAAGTGCACTCAAATTTAATGTGATTGATACGATCTTGAATATCGTAGTCCCAAACTGTCCAAATGAAAGAAAATTCACTAATTATATTGTCGTGCCATGTTTATGTATTTTACAGCTTTATAATGTTTTGTAATATTGATATGAGATTAGGAAAATATGCTAGCCTTTTATTACATCTATAAAACATATTTCATATATGAATTGGATAATTATTAGGTTTCTATTTCAAATAGTCCAAGTAATTTTCAATTCTAGGTTAACAGATTTTCCAATCAATTTTTTGTCTCGGGATTCTCATTAGATTTTACAATCTTATAAATATTTCTATGACTATTAAAATTCACCTTCAACTAAACCCTAAGAGAATATTGTTGATTTCATGGCGATAAATTAACAGAGGTGAATAATGATTTGGTGTTTATTTACATTGGACCTTTAATAACTTCTTTAACCAAAAGTTGTAGAGTTATTCGATTAACCATAAAGTTGAATCTTATTTTGGTCCAAATATTAATGTCTGTATTTTTAAAGATATCTTTTTATAATTGTGTAAATATAAACGAGAATATAATCCTAGAAACTATTATATTCCATTTTTTCCTTCTAATACTAAAAATAATTTTCCATTAAAAACATGAAACCTACTGTCACTAGGTCATTGTTAGTATGAATCTTACTTTCCCTACATCTTATAAAGGCCATCAGAGATCTCCTCATCCATTGACTCCATTCTTTTTCCAGCACCAAAAATGATTATAGTTCAGAGAATAAAGGTGTATGAAATCGGCTACCAAGAACTGGTATATTGAGAAAGCTTGAGCTTTCAGGTCATATTGAGAAAAGTTTCAATATAAAAACACTAAAACCGCTCTCAATATGACCTAAAAGCTCAAGCTAACTCAACATATTTAAAATACTTTGTAATATTTTTGACTGAACCAGGTCACAATTGTCTGTCTGAAACTTCTATAAATATGATTCTCCAAAATAGATTTATATTCTGGTATATGAAAAATTGGGTACTGGGAAAATGTGTAAATTATCCTCGCTTTCCGCGGTAGATGTAACTCTAATACCCAAAATGAAATGGCTAATAAGTTTTTATTTTTTCTTTATTTCTAAATGATGAACTATTCTATGAGCAAAGTATATACAATAACATTTACATAAATAATATCTCATTCTAACTCTTTGACGTATTTGAAAATTTTCCTTTTTGTTGTTTGATTAGCTAGGAAAAAATGTATTGTGTCAAGAAAGGATAGATTGGTCTACAAACGCCTTTAGCAAATGAAGAATCGTGTCTAGGTCAAGACAAAAGCTTTAACAGTTTCGTTCTTTTTAGATGTACATTTGATACACAGAAGATTACGGTATCAAGACTTATTGGACTACTCAGGAATTGGTATAAAAAAACTAGTTGTTTGGAATACTAAGAATGAACATAATAAAATCTTAATTTAGACAATTTAAGGTATCTAATCAAGTCTATATACAACAAAATTTTAAATCTTCATATTATCTTGATATGTAACAGTAGATACACTGAATCCATCACAGTAAGATTTATTAAAGATTATTGGATTTTAGGAGGTATGATGTATCT
>JAKUCM010007882.1:0-24958 GCA_023374145.1 Lepidium sativum
TGAACAAAGGATTAATGTTTCAGTTTTTGTTTTGAGAACAAATTCTGATTTTACTTTTGTATTTATCGAATTGAAGTAAGGCTTCAAGTTTTTTAATACATTGGACCGACATTGATGGCACAAGAAATTAAATGAGAAAATATTTGATTAAGACATATTGTTCGACTTGGGGAAAATGATCAGAAAGTGATTGAGTCAAAGAAAATGAGTTAACAGTTTCTCTCTCTCTCTCTCTCTTATCTCAATATTCAAAACAAAATGCTAGAGATGACGATTAGAGACTTTTGAATGGTGGACTGAGTCGTTTTCAGAATTTTGACCCTGTGTGAGGACTGAATCGTTGATTTTTCAGGTTTTCCAACAATGTTGGTACGTCGCTGTAGCAAGTTGTTTTGGTCATAGAGCGAAATGTCATAGCCGAAAATGAAATCCTTACATGTTACCTTGAATTTTCTACCTATGATGGTGACATAGTTTGTAATATATGTTTGAAATTTCATATTTATTTATAAGAACTTGAGAATTATGATAAGGAGATTGTGGTTAAGTGGTAGAGATCGGACATAAGACTTTTAAGAGTTCCTAGGTTTGATTATTTTACAATGCGAAATTAAAACACATTTTTTTAGTCACTCCCACACAAATATGAGTATATGGTTTCAATCTCTTTGAATATTCAGAAAAAGGATTTATAAGTGGACTGCATCTCCCCAATGTAAATAGTTCATACTCCTTTTATAAAATGGGGGAATCCCTAATATATCAGAAAGAAAGAAAGAAAAACTTGAGAATAATTTAATTCGCGATTAATATTTTTTTAATAAATGAAAAAGTAAATACTTTTAAATATTTTAATATAAATTTAGTGCATCAAATATTAAGTTTATTTTCTTAATTTAATATAAATTTTTTAAAATACTTAACATCTAATTTCTAATTTCGATGAAATATCTTTGTTTCTTAACACTCTTTCTTCAATTTATACTACTTTAAGGAATACTTCTTTACTGAACTAGGTGATCAACTGATAAACAACGACATGAGCATGTTCATCAGCTGGTAATAATAGAATATCAGCAAATGTAGCTACATCATTGACCCAAGCTGCATGATTTTTAAGTCTTTAGGGCAGGTCGTTTTGGTCATACTGTGGGGGTGGGGAGGAGGTAGCTATGTCGTTGTTATTATAGAAAATATATTTGATTTATAGTTATGTTGTTCGTGACAATATCTTTTCTATTTTATTTAATTATGGTTGCAGTTCATAACTATCCCTTATAATTTTTGTTAGATTTGGGATAAGTTATTATGAGATCTTCGTTCTGAGTTTGGATAATTTGGTATGTTGTCTGATTGCCCACCTAGTAATATTTTTACGTTAATCTTTCCACCAAAAATGCATTTGGATTTCCAGAAATAAGTTATAAAGCTTGGTAGTTTTATCCAACCTGCAAGAGCTGAGTAATTAGGTTGCTAGATTACTTAGTTGTTGGTGTAGATTTCGTCCCTTAAACCCAATAAACAAATCGAGTTCGGCATTTTAAGAAAAACTAGGGGGATACCCACGCGTACGCGTGGGGTAAATTAGCAGTGGATATTTTTTTTTAAAATTTTTTGTTGTTTACAGAGATAACATAATCTCTGTTACATATATAGGAATAGCAAAATATAGTAGTGTGCGAAAATATAGGGAGAGGCTACACAGTAGTGGGGGAGAAAGCGGTGTGCGGAAATTCAGTCATGGGCAGTTAGTGATCGTGTGGTTGGTAACATGTTTTGTAAAATGTTTGTAAAATTTAACAAAAATTAAAGTTGTAATCGATAAACTCTGTTAATGTCTGCATAGATTCTTTTAATGTTTCCTCATCATTGAATTCAATTAATAGATTATCATCCCTGTTAATAATGTTAACATTTTATAAAGAATAAACAGAAGCTAAACAATGAACAAATGAGATAATATAACTCGATAGACAAAACTGAAAAAATGATAATGGATATATTCTGTAGTAACTAATAAAACAAAAGCTGAAGCACACCTTAAGTTTCCAAATATCATTATAGTTACTAAAACTGCTAGTTATGAGTTGATAATAATAAGATACAATATTACTTAATCCGATAAAATAGTACTTAATAGGTCTAAAGAAATTGTTCAAGAAAAGAACGGATGATTTTTTAGTGTTTACAAAAACATACCCTACAGAACAAAAGACATAATATCAGAAACGTTCAAATTTGTGTCCCAGCTGAGACTACAAATATAACTTGCATTCTTGACTACGAACAGCTCCTAATTTCCTTCATCATCACCTTCAGAATCATGTTTTGCTGAAATTTACAAAAACAATATTTATAAACAACAGAAAGCCATACTGTAAGTAAATTTCTTACAAAACTTCAACCTGCTAATAGAACTGAGTTACATATCTCAACTATCTTCTCAAGAGCCTCTCGGAATTTGAGGGAAGATTTGGATGAACTTCCTGTCTTTGTTGCACGTCGGGTATATGACTTTATTTTTTTCATAACAGGGCTATCATCAACATTGTGAAATCCATCCGAATGATCAACAACAACCTCATGTTGATTATTAAGTAGTTTCCAGATCATACCAGGATATGGTAGAGTGATATCCGACCCCAGTTTATTACCAACAGAAATCAAATGTTTAAACATCATTTTACCAAGGTTGAATTTCTTGTTGGTAATAATCTGGTAGCACAATGTACAACGCTTTGGATGCGCATAAGCTTCATTGAGAGTAGGAAACCAGTTCTTACATCAAAACTTGTATAACTCTATGTGCTCTTTAGGAAAATCAGAAGCTATCACAATCTTGCTAAAACTTGATTTCTTAGCCTTAGTCAATTTCATAGTCATATCCCTAATGGAAATCCCATCCAAATCTTCTATGATTTCTCTATCATCGAAATCAAGCAGACCAAAAACCTCATTTATCTTTTTCCCAGAAACCTCATACATATGACCCCTTACAAAGATAGACAGAGAGGTTGAATCTTTAGGGACAACTGGTAAGTTTGCCCAAAACTCCTTAACCACATAGGGATCAAATTTTCCCGACAAAATGACAGTAGGAGTCAAACCAGCAGAATCAGTCCAGGATTTAACAGATTCAATGTTTGTAGACGAAATTAAATTCTCAGGAATGATTTTTTTGATAAGAAGTACCTTATACTTTTCCTCAGCAGCAGCAGTGATGAATCTGTCAGTGTATTCAGAGAACTCCGATGGAGATGAATTAAGTGCAGTTTTTTTCCTCTTTGAACAGGATGGTTTATCGCTTACTTTACACCGTCGGTTCAGAAGACGTGAAGCAACCGTATCTCCTACAGCATCGTCATCATCAGTCTGTGCAATGTCACAGCTTTCTTCTCTCTTATCAGCATAAGCGCTTGACCCAGAGTCAGTAAATACTTTCGAGGGATGATACAGAGCGAGAATATTATTCTCCGTTGGAATAAGCTCATCGTTTGCCTGGATATTAGACATCGGAGGTTCAGGATGTGTTGATCGATGGGAATGGGTGATATTACTCGGAATGTCGCCATCGATGGTTGATTTTTTTGGAGACCGCTTTGCCGTTTTCGACTTTCTCTTCGAACCAAAACGAACCCTAACCATCTTTTCTTTGTTCTTTTTTAAAAACATTTCGTCGTATCCTGTGTATAATGAAAAAATGAAAGCTTTAAAGCATCTCTCAATTGATTAGCAAAGAGAAAAATTAAATATAATGGTGACTGATACACGCCTATATATTCTGCTTGATTCGTAAACAAAAAAAGTAGGATTGTATACAGCTGTTATCAGGTTTCTTCACAGCTCTGACGTGGGTCAAACAAATGGTAAGAATAAAAGATATTATATATATATATATATATTTGTTATATGTTTATTTTTAATTTGTATTTTAGATTGAAATCAAATATTGTGTGCAAAAATTAAGTAACATTATTTAGTTGTATACAACTTTTATCAGAATTGTGTACAACATTGACGTGGGTCAAAAACAATGAAAGAACATAACTAATCTAAAAAAGTTTAGACACTTTATAATAATTTAGGTCCTTTGACTTTCCTTGAATCACAAAATATGCCTTACTTCATTAAATTTTTCAACTTATATTCATCGATAATAATTTCAATTTTATTTTGTTCAACGTATTCCTAAATATATTATAAAAATTAAATAAATGGAATAGTTTATAAGCTATGATATAAAAATTTAAACATCAATAAATGTAAAAATTATTTGTATATAAAATATGGAATTTTATTTTGTGATATATTTGTTATATGGTACTTGTAAAAAATAAAATTGAAATTACAAACTAAATAAAAACCCAATAATTATATATAGCTTTTATTTTCTAATTAATAATAATTATATATAACATTTATTTTCTAATTAAAAATTTTATACATTATTTTAAAACTTTAAAAGATTAAATTAATATAATCTGTGATTTGGGCCTGTATAGTTAGATTTGGGCCGGTAAATTAGGCCAAAATTTTGTTAATTATTTCGAATTACACAAATTAATTATACAATTTAAATGAAACCCAAAAAATTGGCCCATTATTGTTGAAACCTCAACAATAGGTTATGGTTGTTTAACTTACAATTTCTTGACCTTGAATTATAATGGCCCAAAACGTTTAAGAGTAAGCCTAATCGACAATGCTAAAAAAGTAAATATTATAAAAAAATATGATCATCATCGACTAGTAAAGACTCTCAATTGAGATCTCTCACATAAAACCCTAATGACAATAGAAAAAATCCATGGAACTCGTCGAAGATCAACACGAAATGGATCAAAGGATTAATTGGTATTTCGGTCTCTAGACTCTCTCTTCTATTTTTAATCATCTTTAAGAACAGAAAATTTAGCTGAAATACAGTACCTGCACCATATTTTTTGAATACTGATATTAACAATAATATTGATGGTAATAGAAATATATACTTTTGAAATTACAGGAATCAAGGAGAAAATATCATAACAGGAAATTGTAGAATTTTGATCTCCTAGTATGATAAAATTCAGGAAACACTCTCTAGCCATGTGACCTTCTTCACCACACTTATAGCAATTACCACTTCCTCTACCACCACCAAAACCACCACGCCCACCGCCTCAACCGCCGCTATTTCCTTGAACCGCAACACCATCTGGACCAGAAACATCAACAGCCTTTGCACGTCCAGTGTTACCAACTTCAACCACAAACTCAACAGATTCATCTGGAGCAAGACTACGAAACCATTCCGATTTGATCGACGACTAATGAACAAAGATATCTTCACCATCATCATCTGCTGTAATGAAACCAAATTCCTTCTGTGAGTCAAATTGCCATTCTTCTGAAATAGTGCAGAATTTCAGAAACATCAATTACATATATAATGTTAACCGAAAAACAGGGAGAAGTTACACAATACTGGAGGAGAAAGCTGTGTGCGAAAATTAAGTCGTGGGCAGTTGGTGACCGTGGTGTTGGTTACATATTTTTTGAAAATAAAGCATTTCTAAAAGGACCTGAAATCAATTTTTGAAAGATAATTTTTGTAATATTCAACGAATAGAGGTTGTTTAGCGAAATCGACCTCCGTTTTAATAGATAAAGATAATCTAAAAACATGCTAAGGATAAAAGAACAACAAAAATTAATTCTTAATCGGATTCATTTTCATCTTTCTCTGCTTGGTTTTCTCTCGAGCGATTCTGATGAGGTACATACTTTATTTATTCGTTTTCAATATTTTTCTCTTTCATGTGAATAGTTTTATTTTTGTTTACGTACATATAGTTAGGACCTCTGTTTTTATCCAATATTTGGACACAATAAAGTTCATTTTCAGGATACTGAAAACGCAAAAATTCTTAAAGAAGACATGACTAAGAATATTTCCAATGATTCACTCTATTTTTTCTTCTAAAAATAAGGTTCAAATATCGAAGGGTTTGCTCCAATGGTTTACTTTCTTTTATACTCTAAATGAATTTATTAGTTTCTAAAATAATCCTTTACCTTTCAAATCTACATATTTTTACCCATTTATATTAAAAAGTTAATAACAAGATTAGTAAAATATAGATTTTAATAATTTAGTTAGTTTTAGTAAAAGAATTAAATTTTTTTAATATATATATTTTGATCATATAATTTTGTTTAACTATACAATAATAGTACACTATAAATCAAAGGACTATTTCATAAAGAAAAAGTTTTGCTCTAAAAAATAGAGTCCTCCAAATCTGGAGAAAAGATAACTCAGATCTCTATTCTTAGAGCAAGAAAAGAACACCATTAGAGATACATTTCCTCTAACTATAGAGTTTAGAGTGAGATTTTAAGTACCATTGGAGATGCTTTAAGGTTGATATTTTTCTACTTCTCATTTATCTTAGTCATTTTGTGTAATTCTTTTCTAATGCTAATTGTGCTGTGTGTCATGCTAGATAAGATCATTGTCATGCTCATGCTTTAGGATTATTATTGCCTAATAATTTGTTTATAAGTAATGATTATGAAAATTGTATTATTGCCTAATAATTTGTTTATAAGTAATGATTGTGAAAATTGTATACTTGGGAAACAATGCAAGTAAATATTTCCTAAATATTCAACTATTTGTGAAAAATGTTTTCATTCGGTGTACCAATGTGTGGATATATCCATGCAAATCTAGAGAACATCACAAATATTTTTTTATATTCACATATAAAACAGTAAAATATACCAAGATAACTTTACTTCCTTTTCAAGATAGTGTGCTTGAGCCTTTCACTAATTTTCAAAATTATGTCATTAACCACTACAATGGCAATATTAAATTGATGGTGGAGAGAATACAAGGCATGCATTCAAACAATTACTGAGCCAAAAACAAATATTTTTATCAAATAAAATGTCTTACATCCCACAACAAAATAGAGTTGCAAAAATGAAAAATAGATGGAAGTGGCTCGATCGATGATATTCTACACACACGTTCCAGATATTTTGGAATGATTTTGTGGTGTCAGGATGTTACTTCACCAATCAGATTCCCACAAAGATTCTATAAGATGCATCTCCATTTAAGATACTCAATAATATAAAACCTTCCACTAATCCCTGACATAGGAATAAGTTCGAGAACAGAGGAAATAAGTTCGAGGTTAAAAGTATCATATGAATGTTTAGTGGCTACTCAACCTCACAAAATGGGTATGAGTGTCTGACACAAGACGAATTCTTGTCTCTTGTGTTCGTGATGTGAAGTTTGTGGTAAAAAAGAGGTACTATGATGAAAAAAACTGGGAAAGTCTTTGGGCCTTATCGCACCCATTGAAGGATGCTCAAGCTGATCAAGGAAAGGATGTTCGAGCGGATCAAGAAGAGAAGATGATTTTTGAAGCAAGTCCGAAGAATCTCATAATCCTCAAGAAACACTTCGACTTGAAGAAGACCAAAGAGACCAAATGGAAGATGAGGCTAGAGGAGAGGATTTTCCCATGTACTCTCCACGTCCTCTAAGAAGCAGTCAACAATTTCAAATTTCAAGTAGGGATGAAGACCCATGTTATGAGCCTTCCAATTTTCTATATGTGAAATTAATACAAAAGATTTTCAACTCAAAACCAATTAACAATGAGTGCAGAGTTCATATCTTATATATAATAGTTAGAATCTCTTCCAATTTCCAATGCAGAATAATATTCCATAATACGCCCCTAAAGATGAATCTTTTGGTCATTGATCTTGTTATGTTCGGGAATAGATTGGAGACACCAATTTTGAGCATGAGTTGTCGATAATTGGACCAACTTTGGATCAGATTGGGTTGGATAGCTTAGATCGTGGGCTCTCATACCATATTAGATTATGAGCTTCCAACTGAGAACCAATTGACAATAAGTAGAGAAGCTCATATCTTATATATATATTAGTTAGGATCCATTCTACCTTCTAATATAGGATAATATTCTCAAATAGTATAGAAGATGCAACCGGAAAAGATATCTAAGACAATGCAAACATAAAGAAAGAAAAAAATAAGCAAAACAAAAAGAAAAAATTACACAATAAAAGTAGATGAAAATCTCGAAAATGAGAAACGATCGTTTCAGCGACCAGACCAGACATGTGTGGTCCATCTTTTATTAGTCGTTTTTTCAGCGAAATTAGAAACATAATCACATGATGTTGCATCCTGCATTTCCACTGAGTTTTTCTTTCAGCCGACGCATATCTGCTTTGGCTCTCTCTTTGTGCTTTTGCGCAATCTAACAATAACCACAGTTTAATAAACTAAAAGCATTCGATGACGTATAATTATTATTGTACATAAAGTTTACGTATACAAATTTACCTCTCCTGACATCACTTTCATTTTCTCTTCATACTCCACTTGAGACTCCTGCTTCAACATAGCTAGTTCTGCTGCTGAATGGTTTTCAGCTTCAATTAACCTCTCTTTTTCCCTTAGCTTATCATGTTCTTCCTGAGAAACCAAGCATTGTAGACATTAACATATAAATGGAATTTCTAGAAATAGTTTTGTCGTGATGGAGAGCGAGGATATAGTTTAAGGAATGACCATTTAACGAGTTTAGAGATTCAAGCACACCTTTATAGTGCGATGCATATCGTCAGTATACGGTTTTGCTCCGGTTTGCCTTGCAACATCGGCGACATGGGCTAGAAGCTCCTTAAGCTGCGTGGCCTTCTTGCCTCCATTTGTAGTCATGTTATCTAACAAGATCTTTCGTCCACTACAGTGTTTGAGTACTTCCTGAAATTTCACAATTTAATTTAGAACAAATGTGAAAATAATCATCTCATTAATGAAACGGCAAACTAACCTTTAGAAATTCAGGGCAACCTTGATCCAAATAATCGTCCAACGTCATCTTCTCCGCTGCTAACTCGTCACCTCCGGTGAATACAACAATAACATAATCAACAATTTTTCTTTCAAATATACTCTGCAACGAATCACGTGTGGCCAATTCCTCCTGTGTAATCCGACTCTTAACTGATAAAACTAACAGCACAGCATGTATTCCTTCTTCCGCCATACTTAAGCAGCTGATGATTTCCTTACTAATATTCTCGGCGGAACTCACTAGGTCGACCTCCAGGTTGACATGGGGAGGACCTCCAGAACATATGATTTTTTTAGTTGGATCCAACAAGATGTGTTCCGGGTTGATCCAACTCGTTTTAGGACTTTAAAACCCTATTTTCTAAGGATTGAATGACAACTCTCATCTTTAGTTTCCAGCCTCATTAGGGAAAGTTGGATTCAATCTTCTTAGGAAGAGTTGATAGCTAGAGAGAGATAACTTATCAAACTCATGTTTTCATGTGGATATCGTATCATCTACATATAGTTTCTTCTTAATCTCTTCTCTTAATCTTTTTTATTATGCTTTGATGAGTTGAAGGTTTGATAGATTGATATATGTTAATATTAAGCTAGTTTTCATTGATATTTTGCAACAATTTTATTCATATACATGACTCATCTAATTTATTTTTAGTCAAGTATTTTGCATAGTTCATGCATTAGAGTTTAGGATCATACATATGTATATTTTCTTCATTTTTGGTATTTTTAGGTGGATTGGAGCCTACATTTGGAGGTGTGGAAGCTAAGGACCAAGCTCTTGAAGTAAGGTAGCATAAAATAGAGGAGAGAAGCCTCTAGGTTTTGGGTCGAGAAAATGGACCAGAAAAGTTTTAGCATGAATTCTTGGCCAGGTGGTCACAAAAAGTGGTAGAGAATTTTGGCCAGATGAAATTCTTGGGATAGTGTTTGAGAATCTTGTTCGAGAATCCTGGCAGACCATTTGTTCTTATTTCGTTCGACCCTGTTTGTCTTGGGTCGACCCAAATCCGTTTTAAAACATTAAAACCCAAATGTTTAGGGTTTTTAGAAGACATCTTTTACATCTTTCAATCTTTCTTCTAATTTTTAGAGCAGCCACTTGAGGGAGAAAGGGAGAATAGTTAGACCCTTTTAGGGATGATGATCCTTGAATCATAATCTCCCATCTATTGAGATTTATTCATCTTTTCTATTTTTTTTCCTTATGGTTGTTTTCTCGTTTAGTTCCATGTCTTTGGTGTTTGAGTAGTGAAGTGATATGTTGATGGTTAGCTAAATCTTAGAGTGGTCGTATTGATTCCTTGACTTAGAGTGGTCGTATTGCTAAATTTATCTTGATCACTTAAATCTAGATGGTGGGATATTTTCCGCCCCAAAGGTTTTTGTGAAAATCCCCGAATGACTTTTTTGTGATTTAAGCTTCCATAGCCATTGAAATATGAAGTTATGGTGTTTAGTGGTCTTAGTGAGCTCAAGTTTATTTCTTATTGATCTTTTGAATTTGCAAAAAAGGAAGTTTAGCTAGATTCATTGATTATTGAAGGGAGTCAATGCCATGGAAGTGAGTTGGTATAATAGAGTATCTTATGCCCTATGATGGTTCTTAGTTAGTGTTTAAAAATCATCGATTCAATTAATTATCCTTTGATCTATTGCTTTGCCGAAAACCTATTGCTAGTGTGTGTTTTGTCTTTGTTTAGTTTGTTGTCATTTGTTTTAAGTTGATTTCTTAGTTTGAGTCTAGTTTGATTATAAATTTTTTTGAGTAGCTTTAGTTTATCAAATTTCACTATCTATTGCTACAGATAAAGTTCAAATTCTTACAATTATAGTGTGTTAGTTCTAGATTTCCTGTGGATTCGATCTTTTAGTGTTACATCGACACGATATGCACAAGAGTTAATTGGTATTTGAACGTGTCAAAATATCTTGTACCACAAATCTATGTTTTGATTATTGAATTTTGATGTTTAGGGTGTTGGATCTATGTTAGTGATGAATGAGTTTCGAGATAGGATGCGAGCATTCATAAATCAGGCGGCTAATAACCCATTTACTCCGAATGACGATAACATTTTTTGTCCGTGTATAAAGTGTGGAAACAATAAATATTTGAATACCAGTATGGTGAAAAACATGTATATAATAGAAGATTTACTCCTAACTATTATGTGTGGTTTTCACTTGGGGATGGGTACAGTTTGGTTATTGGTAGTAGTAGTATTAGTATGAGTGTTGATGTTGATGCTCGACCTAGTCATGATAATGTTAATTATAATTATGGCGGAAATATGTTTGAAAACTATGATCATCTACAAGGAAATATGTATCATGATATAGTTACAAATGCATATCATAGTAATATTTCGATTGTCGTTGAAAATACTATTGAAGAACCTAAAGCCGAAGAAATTTTTTTTTATGATATGCTAGATGCTGCAAATCAACCTATCTATGAGGGATGTAAAGATAGTCTATCTAAATTGTCATTAGCATCTAGGTTGATGTCTATTAAAAGTGAAGGAAACGTAAGTGAAAGAAGTATGAACTAATTTGCTGATGTGCTTAAAGAGTATTTACCAGAAGATAATAATTCTGCTGGGAGTTATTATGAAATGCAAAAGGTAGTTGCGGGTCTTGGATTACCATCAGAAATGATTGATGTTTGCATTGACAATTGCATAATTGTTTGGAAAGAGGATGATAAGTTGCAGAAATGTCGATTTTGTGGGAAGCCAAGATACCGAAAAATGGTGGAAGGATGCGTGTCACATACAAACGTATGTGGTACTTGCCAATCACTGATAGATTGAAGCGATTATATCAATCGGAAAGAACAGTTTCGACAATGAGATGGCATGCAGAACATATAGTAAACGATGGCAAGGTCACACACCCTTCAGATGCAAAGACTTGAAAACATTTTAAACGGTACATTTTTCCTTTGCAAAAGAGTATAGGAATGTTTATCTTGGCATATGCACTGATGGATTTAGCCCATTTGGTTTGTCTCGGAGACAATATACTCTATCGCCTGTCATATTGATGCCATACAATCTTCCACCGGATATGTGCAGGCGGAGTGAAATTTTGTTTATAAATATTTTAGTGTCATGTCCTACTCATCCTAAGCATTCCCTCGATGTGTTCTTTCAATCTCTGATTCATGAGCTGAAACATTTATGGTATAGAGGTATTCGCTTATTCGATTACTCGCATCAGCAGAATTTCAAGATGGATGCAGTTTTATTGTGGACAATAAGTGACTTCCTCGCGTATGGAATGTTATCTGGATGGATGACACATAAAAGGTTATCATGTCCATATTGTATGGGTTGGTCTGATGCATTTCAACTAAAACATGGTTAGAAGTCATGTTGGTTTGATTGTCATCGTCGGATTCTCTCCATGCATCATCCATACTGGAGGAACAAGAAATTGTTCAAGAAGAACAAGGTTGTGCGTGTTCCTCCCCCAACACACATGTCAGGCATTGATATGTTGGAGCAAATTGATCATTATGGTGATTCTCACAATTGGCACAAGAAGAATATCTTTTGAGAACTCCCATATTGGAAAGATCTCTTACTATGGCGCAATCTTGATCTAATGCACATCGTAATTTTTTTTATAACACTATGAACATGATTTTAAATACGCAGGGTAAAAGTAAAGATAATTTCAAAGCAAGGTTGAACTTAGCCGAAATATGTGCAAGGCCCGAATTGCATATCACAAGGGATGACAAACAACCGATTCTAATATTTCGGTTGTCCGGAGAAGCTAAACAAACATTCTTTATTTGAATTTCATCGGATGTAAATTTTCCCGTTGGTTACGTGTCCAAAATTTTAAGATGTATTGAGGAAGGAAAAAATATCTGGTATGAGTCATGATTGTCATGTATCATGTCGAGACTTCTTCCTTTTGCATTATTTGAGCTTGTACCGACTACTTTCCATGAATCAATTACCGATAAATAATTATTTTCTCTTTATGTTAATTATAAAAATGGTTTAAATATATAGTAAATATAAACTTTTTGGGGGATCAGATCATTTTTCAGGTATCTATGTGCACAAACATTAACAGTGGATGACATAATTCAATTAGAAGCTAACATTTCAGTGTTACTAGGTAACTTGGAAAAAATTTCCTCCTGCAATTTTTGACATGATGGAACATCTTCCACTCCACCTGCCACATGAAGCAGCTTGTGGTGGACCTATGCAATTTTGATGGATATACCCGTTTGAACAATGCAGGAAGTCTGATAGAAGAAACTTCTCATTTCACATCATATTATTTTAGTCTAACCGTCAAAACGAAAAAAACCCAAGTAGGATGATATGAAGATGAAGAGGTTTCACCATCATATGCCATTGCGGTTCCTGAAATCTTCAGTTAGGTAGGAAGGCTAAGTGGGAAATAAAGGAAGAGTACTGGGAAAATCACACATATTGTCATGTAGCTCACAATTATATACTACGAAACTGTGAAGATGTAGGGCCTTTCGAAAGGTATATATATATATATCAATTTATTTATTTATTTATTTACACAAATATTCTTAATAATCAATATACTTTATTTGAAGTGAATTTGACACACAAACACGAGAAGCCTTCCCTAATTTGCGAGAAACAGAGTATGACATGTACAAAGAACGAGATTTTGTAGGATGGTTAAGCTGAGCAAGCAAGCAAGCAAGACATATTCCAAGTTTGACAATTTTATTCTAGCATGTCAAGCTGAGCAAGTGTGTTTTATACCATATTCTCGTATTAAGCAAAAGTGTAAGACGTGGCTATCTATTATAAAAGTGAATCCAAGAGGTCGTATAATGGGGGAGGTTGACGATGTGGGTGTGCAACAACAAAGATCATCGAAAGTCGCTATAACTGCCGAATCCACATAATTTATCACACATGCACAACAATAAGTAGAAGATATTTTTCTGATTGATTCTAAGGGAAGAAAACACGGACTCTGAAGAGTTCAACGAGACGAAAGAAGAATACACTCATGAAGAAAAAGACACAGAAGAAGAATTATATAATTAATAAAGTTGTTTTAGTATTTAAATGTTTCTTCTATATCAATTATGTTTTCTTATTAAAACTATTAAATTTTTGATATCGGCCGTCTATCCTCAATCGTATCTAATATGATTGAGGTTCTCGGGATCAACTCTGAATTTGTAGTCTATACACTTAGATTTTTTGAGAGTTTTTAAAATTTGAAATTTGCAACATCCTTGTGACGTCTGCATCTGTGACATCTCAAGGATGTCGTTTGTCTGCGACGTTCCAGAGACATTTTGGCCTAGACGTCGTAGGGATGTGGCGGACTCCAAAAACCCTAGTTTCATCGCAGGTATGTCGTAGACTTGTGACATCTTTGCGATGCCCATACCCTTATCAACTTCCGCCTCCTCAGCTGCCGCCTCCCCGTGGTAAGTTTTTTCTTCCCCTCATCTCTCTTCTCTCGTCTCATCCCTCTACCCTCATCTCAGCTTCTTCCTTTTCCCTTCATGTTTTCTGGCGAAGCCTTCTCCGGCATCCTCACCTCTCCACTGGCGACCCTCTCCATCTACTACCCTCCGTCTCCTCAACTCCTCCTCTCAATGTAAGCCTCCAATTTTAGTTGCTTAGATTTAGGATTTCACTTTAGTGTTTGAATATATAAGATTTAGGATTGAATTTGTTAGATTTAGAATTGAATTTATTGGATCTAGGATTTTAGGATTTATAAAAATATTTTAGGATTTCTCAAAACGTTTTTAGGGTTTATAAAACGATTTATAATTTTTAAAACGTTTTTTAAGATTATAAAATGTTTTTTGGTTTTATAAAACGTTTTTTTAGACTTATAAAACGTTTTTTAAGATTTATAAATCTTTTTTTGGTTTCATAAAACGTTTTTAAGATTTATAAAACTTTCTTAAGATTTATAAAATGTTTTTCGTATTGATAAAACATTGCTAGGATTTATAAAACGATTTTATCATTTATAAAACGTTTTTATGATTTGCAATTTGTTTGAATTTAGAAAACATTTTTCAAATTTATAAATTGCTATTTGGATTTTTTAAATCGTTTGTATGATTTCTAAAATATTTTTGTATGTGTAAAACGTTTTTCAAATTTATAAAACCTATTTAGAATTTATAAATTTTTTTTAGTATTGGTAAAACGTTTTTTGGATTTATAATACGTTTTTGGACTTTATAAAACGTTCCTTTTATAAAACGTTTTCCTACTTTATAAAACGTTTTCCAAATTCATAAAATGTTTTTTGAATTATTTATAAGTTATTTAATGATTTGTAAAACATTTTTAGGATTTATAAAATGTATTCTGTATTTATACAATCTTTTTGGATTTATAAAACATTTTTTTTAATTTATAAAACGTTTTAGTACTTTATAAAATATTTTTTGAATTTCTAAAACTTCTATTTAAATTTTTTATTATTTAAGATGTCTAGGAGTCATAAACCGTACACTAGATATCTTTCTCAGGATGGTGAAACGAGTCCATCGACTCCTCAATCGGGTATGAAATCTGTTCCTCCTACGCTGGTTGCTAGTTTCAGCACTCAATCAGGGTTTTCTCCATTAGCAGATTCTGATCATGCACCTCCCAGGGCTTACCAAGCATGACACCAGAGGGTGCTATCGTGATGCGTATCGAGGATATTTTCTCTGATCCCGTCCATAAATGTCTTCCAAATATACATCCGAACCGTCCCCTGGGATATGTTTTTAAACTTTGAATTATTTAATTTACACATTTATTACTATCGATGTTCAAGTTTTTGTTTGACTCAAAATATGTAGGTTGGATGACGACGGAATATTGGCTACATCAACTAGGGAAAATTTTGAACGGGGCCAATTTTACCGAGACATCCCTCCACATTATCGATAGATGGTTCAGAACGTTTGCGGTAAATTAATTTTGTTTTATTTTATTTGTAATGGCTTTTTAAAAGATCATAATAGTAACTCAATCACTTTTTTGTAGCAATGTTTCCACTGGGAGTATTCTATTACAACACACGTACGCAAGGAATTTGAGCCGGTTTTGAGGAGATGAATGAGCGATCAAGTTGGACGTTGGAATGATAAATGGAAGAAGAAGGGCAACGAAGCAATGCCCCAAAAGTTCAAAAAATCAATCTGGGAAGGTCTAACTCGGTATTGGGAAGATCCGAAGTCACATAAGAAGAGTGCTAGCTGTCGGGTGGCTCGATTATCTGATCCGGATGGCAGTGGTGCACATAAGCATTGCTCGGGCCGGACTTCGTTTAAAGGCCGAGTCCACAAACAGGTAAGTATTTCAAAATTAATTTATTCCAAAATCTTACATACATCATACAACATTTTATTCATATAATATATGTTTTACAATCTTTTAAGCTAGAAGAATGAGGCGATACTCACCATGATATTCTAAATACTATGTACCTGACCAAAAGGAACAAGGTACAATGATGAGATTTCTGCTTCCGGTGGATTATATAGTGCACAAAAGAACCAAATATATGTTGAGGTAAGGTTGTTTTAAATTTATTCCTTTTAGTGTATATTAATTTATCTAACGTTTTAATATATTTTTTTAGATCTCTCCCAGGAAAAAAGGAAAACTGTTTGGAATAGGTTCAGTAGAATCAAGGATTGAGGAGTGTATATCGCCACAAAAATCCTCTCAATCCTTTCACTACAAGAGAACATGGGTTTTACAACTCCCATTTTCGTCCCTAAATCGTTGTAAAGGCCTTTTACAACGAATTAGGGACGCCACGTGGTTCCTCGTGTCTTGCACGTCGTAAGCCAAAAAACGTCGTAAAATCGTTGTAAAAATTAACAACGCAATAATAACGTTGTTAAAACGTCGTAAAATAGGTGTTGTAAGAACGTTGTAAAATTAAGAGTGCGTTGTAAAGTCGATGGCAAACTTTACATTGTAAGTTGGTTGTAAACTTAGCAAGCAATTTACAACGTTTTATTTACAACTAAGTAGAGACGAAATATTTTACAACGTATTAAAGTCGAAATGTGTTACAACGTATTAACATCGAAAACTTTACAACTAACTAAAGGAAAAAATTTTACAACTATTTAAAGACGAAAATGTTTACAACTACTTAAGGACGAAACTTTAACAACTATTTTACAACGAAATTATTTACAACTATTTAAAGACGAATATTTTACATCGATTTAGGGACTAAATTTTGTTATTTATTATTTTTTAAATAAAATTGTGAAATTTAATATTTTGTATTTAAATAAAAATATGAAATGAATAAATTAAAATTATAATATAAAACTAAAATATAAAATTAAAATGTTTTTACAAAATTTAATTACAAATTACAAAATATTTAACGGAGTAATTCGTCAAACATGTCAGAGCTACGGTCGTCCTGATCTTCAGCTACCCGCCCGTTCAAATCGACCTTGACATTCTTCGTATGCCTAATCCCGAGGTTCCGCCGTTTAAGCTCCAAAGCCGCAAATGCATGTGGATTGCCCGCAGATGCATGTGGATTGCCATCATGGATTCTATGGCTGCGAATTTTTCATCCGAGGATGCGGTGCCGTGCAACATGTCACTGTAATGGATACGGCGTGTATGCTTACGGGGTGCCATAATTTGTACCTACAAAAGGATGTTCCGTAAATTAGACATTAATTGGATACTCTAAATTCTAAAAATTCCGAAATCACTACATAATTTCTAAACAACCTACATTATTCTAAATCCTAAATTTTCTAAAAAAAAAATTGTAGAGAGAAGGGAGAGAGGGATACCTTAGAGAGAGATTGTGGAGTGGGAAATGATGGAATGATGTTGCAAAATTGGTGTTATATTTATAGGGAATACATGGAGTTGTAAAAGAGTTGGGAATTCATGTAACGTCGTAAAAGAGTTGTAAACTTAGGGTCGAATTTACAACGTATTCGATATAAATCATATAAAATACTATAAAATATTATAAATCCTATCAACCATATAAACTATATTGCAAATATGATATAGTATTATAAATCATATAAACCTTATAATTATATAAATTTTCCAAAAATATAAAAGATTTATAAGATTTAAAACGTTGTAAAATCGTTGGGAGCTAAAAACGTCGTAAAGAGGTTGTTAGTTGCCAACGACTTTACGACTTTTAATAAGAAAACGTTGTAAAGTCCTTGGCAACTAACAACGTCTTTACGACGTTTTTAGCTCCCAACGATTTTACAACGTTTTTAATAATTTAATTTTTTCTAAGTGTTTATACATATATAAATCATATAAAATACTATAAAATATTATAAATCCTATCAACCATATAAACTATATTGCAAATATGATATAGTATTATAAATCATATAAATCTTATAATTATATAAATTTTCCAAAAATATAAAAGATTTATAAGATTTAAAACGTTGTAAAATCGTTGGGAGCTAAAAACGTCGTAAAGACGTTGTTAGTTGCCAACGACTTTACGACGTTTTTAGCTCCCAACGATTTTACAACGTTTTTAATAATTTAATTTTTTCTAAGTGTTTATACATCATATAAATCATATAAAATACTATAAAATATTATAAATCTTATCAACCATATAAACTATATTGCAAATATGATATAGTATTATAAATCATATAAATCTTATAATTATATAAATTTTCCAAAGATATAAAAGATTTATAAGATTAAAAACGTTGTAAAATCGTTGGAAGCTAAAACCGTCGTAAAGACGTTGTTAGTTGCCAACGAATTTATGAAGTTTTATAAGAAAACGTCGTAAAGTCCTTGGCAACTAACAACGTCTTTACGACGTTTTTACCTCCCAACGATTTTACAACGTTTTCATGAAATTTTTTTTTTCCTAAGTGTTTTGTGGAATGTTATATTGATTTATAAAACTTAGATTGATAAATTTTGATTGATTTGTAAAACTTAGTTTGATTAAACTTAGATTGATAAAAGATTGACATAATGTAAATTACATTAAAATTTTGCAATGGTACATTGTTCTTACATTATAAACTGTAGTTTCAATCAGATTCACCGTTACTACCATTTTCACTACTTGGATTATCACTTTCTGCAAACTCGTCGCGCTCCTCATCGTCAACATCTTATTCAAGGAGATCCTCGTACTCTCGGTTTTCCGGATCGATAAGAACCACTAGCTCTGTAGCTTCCTCTGGCACCTGTATCGATGAACATGATTCTTCCTGCAACGGTAAATCTCCACATCCAATAAATCACACACGCGGTGTGATCTTCACTGTAGCTAACTAATTGATGCCTGACTCTTTGACCCTTGGATATGGAATGAAGCTAACTTGCTCTGCTTGTGATGCTAAGACGAAAGGCTCAAACTTGTTGTATCTTCTCCTCCCATTCACGTCCACAACTCCAAATTTGCTGTAACGGAAACCTCTGTTGATTACGGGATCAAACCAGTCACATTTGAATAGCACATTTTCAACCCAATTAATCCCACAAATTCCACTTTGATAATCTCTTGCAAAACCCCATAGAAATCGGTTTCACCTTTCACACATACTCCCCAATTCAACCGTGATTTCAGTTAGACTAGTTTGGTGCATGAATATTTCTGCCCCATTCATAAACTCCTTTGTCACGATTCCGGCAACATCTCTATGCATATACATCAACTTCTGTTGCTCGAATATATCTCCACCGAAAGACATTTTTTGGGTTTTTCCACAAAACCGTTTTTTTTCCCTCTACCACGTTTTTTTTTTGTTTTTTGATGTTGTGATTAATGAAGAGAGTCTTCCTCCTTATATAGGCAAAAAAGTAACGATGATTTTACTTCCCGCAAATTACGAGTAAATTACAACACTTGTACCTAACCATAAATATCTAATTTTAAATTACGTCCTTAAATAGTTGTAAAGTTTTTAGTTGTAAATGAGTTGTAAAGTAGAGACGTTTTAGCATCGAAATTTTTAATTTAACAACACCTTTACAACTCCAAATTTAAATTTTATTTAAAGCTTTTACGTAATAAGATAAATGTGTTTACCTACTTTGACATTCGATGTTAATTTGATGTAAAGTATAGAGGTCGTAAAAGAGTTGCAAGTTAGGGACTAATTTACAACGAATTGTTTGAGCAATGGGAAAACGTTGTTAAGGAGTCGTAAAATACCGACTTGTTTACAACGTAAATTTTCGTTGTACTCTTACAACTCTTTTAGGACGAAATCTCAAAACGTCGTAAAGGAGTTGCAAATACCTCCCTATTTTACGATGTCCCAAAAACGTTGTAAAAAATGGTCCCTAAACTAATGTTCTCTTGTAGTGTTTAGAGCTTTTAAAAGTTTGATTGGACGAACAGGGAGCTAGCTAAGCCAAAGAAGAAGATAACGACATATGAATCGATTGTGATCTATTATGGCAAAGAAAGACTCATAGTTGGCTGACGTGTTAGCGGAGATAAACATTGAAGATGCGGATTCCTGCTCGGTCAACTTTGACCAATCTAACAATTTTTAGACTTTTTAATTATTTTGTAAAACATATTTAGTTTTTATTGTATTTTATTTTAATTATTTTACATATTGTAAAACATATTTAGTTTTTACATATTTACTTTTTTTTTTTGAAATCTTGTTATTAATTTTTTTTAATTTATGAAAAAAACATCGCAAAGACGTCACATAACTCGGACTCGCAAAAACGTCGCAAAGCAGAAACCTTGTAGGGTCATCGCAAATCCAAGCCACGCAGAGGCTTTGCAGAAGCCGAAGTTGCAGTAACATCGCAGATGTGGATGTCGCAGATGACTCGCTACGTCTGAATCGCAAAGCTATTGCAAGAAAATACATCGCAGAGACAACGAGAAAGGCGCCTTGTAATAGCATCGCATAACGTGACATCGCAGGGGGCAATGTCGCAATAGTCTCGCAACTATTGCTTCGCTTTTTCCGCGCATTTATTAGCATTGGCTTTGCGACATCTTTGTACGTCGCAACCTGTTTGACACCTCTGCGACGTTTTTCCACCTGCAACTAATGAATAACAACGTTTTAGTCGACGTCGCAAGGTTGTCTCAACTTGCTATTTGTGACGCCTCTGTGACGTTTCCTTCCATCGCAATTGTCCTGTTTTCTTGTAGTGTTAGGAAGCCATCACCATTAGATATAAAGAGCTAGTTCGACAGCTATAAATTGATTTTGGGTGTAAGATATTTCAGAATTGGATGCTAAGTCATGCGATTATATTGTGGACTACGAATTTTTGTTTGATGAGTTGTTTGTTTATGTGAGATTCCCTTCGCATTCAAATCTCTTCTTCAGTTTTGTAGTCTATTTTGAAGTCAAGCTGAAGACAATTTTTGGGGTATTTTATATACATCATTCATTTAGGAGTTGTATTCATTCAATTTAGTTTCGATTATTTATTTTGAATTTACTAGTTTTAGAATAGAGAGTTGCATATTTTCCACTTTCTTGAGTTTTTGTAGGCAATTTGGAGCCATTTTTGGAGGAATAGAAACTTGGATATGGATAGTGAGAAAAGGAATGAATGGAAATGTGTCAAACAATTAAGGAAACATCCTTGTTAAGAACTTTGACCATTTTGGCCGAGAGAAGACCTTGTGTGAAGAACTTTGACCAACTTGAGATTGTTGATCGATGAAATCCTTCATGGAACAAAATTGGATGAAATTTGGACAAAAGATACTTAAAAGAGTTTAGCTTTCATTTGGTGGTTGTTTGAAGGCATTCAGACAAGCGGTTAGCAAGATATGACAATTTTACTCAAGAAATGTCATTTTGCCGCGAAGATTACGCGAAAAACTTTGTGGAACTCACTATGTCGACCTCCAGGTTGACGTGGGAGATTGACCTCTGGAACATTTGATTTTTTTTGTTGGATCCAACCCGATTTGTCCCGGGTCAATCCAACTTGTTTTAGGACTTAAAAGCCCTATTTTCTACGAGTTGAAAGACAACTCTCATCTTTAATTTCCATCCTCTTTAAGGAGAGTTGGATCTAAACTTCTTAGGGAATATTATCCTTATAGTCTTAGCAAAGATCGGTTCTTTCAAAATTCATCAACCACCAAATACCTTGAACCACAAATCAAAGCAAAAATAAAGAGGAATGAGACCACAAATATTCAGTGATAAGGATCGCAATCTTCCTACTAAAACACCAACTCTATCCTACTTCACACATTGACTATCTGAAGCACATGAAAAACATTTACATATAATTCGAGTTTTTTAACAAGCTGTACCAATAATATAGAATCTGCCCATAACAGCTAATTTCGCAAATGAGCTGCAACGAACTCATCGGTCTACTTTAGTTCAGTAGTCTCTTTTCTTGTAGAAGGAAACGATCAGTAGCTGGATTCTTCTATATCTTTAGAAGAGATGCACAGACAAAACATTACATTTACATTCTCTATTATTACCCAGAATTATCAACCTCACTATTAAGTATTAGAGAATTTGTTAATATTATTATTGAGTATCGTTTAGAATATACATATATTATGATTGTATAATAGAAAATTGAATATGTCAAGACAATTATCTGAATTTTTTTGACTGTTGGTGAGAGTTGTTTCCATACTCTAACACACCCCCTCAAGACCGACGGCCGTGAGTAAGTCCGATCTTGACAAGGAGATTAGGAAACTGTGTCCGAGGTAATGGCTTGGTGAGTGCATCGGCTAGTTGATCGGCAGAGGTGACATGTGTTACTCGAAGTTGGCCCCCTTGGACAAATTGTCGAACGAAGTGGTAATCCAAAGCTATGTGTTTCATGCGAGAGTGAAACACGGGGTTGGCAGCAAGATATGTGGCACCAATATTGTCACAATATATCACGGGTTTGGTGGAGGTGTGAACACCAATCTCATGTAGTAGTGAAGATATCCAGCAAATCTCGGAGGTTGTAGATGCAAGGGAGCAATACTCCGCTTCTGTGGACAAGTGTGAGATACCTGTTTGCTTCTTGGAGGACCAAGCAATGGGATGGCTATCAGGATAGACAATGTATGAACTCGTAGATATATAGTCATCCTTGTTACCTCCCCAATATGCATCAGTGAATGCATGTAATGTGGAGTTGTTGTCAGCCCGTAGATAGATACCATGTGATCGCGTGCCAGCAAGGTATCGTAGGAGGCGCTTGACAGCTGACCAATGTGCGGTGGTGGGTCGATGCATGAACTGTGAGAGTTTGTTGACAGCAAAGGAAATATTTGGTCATGTGAGTAAAAGGTATTGAAGGCTTCCAACAATGTTGCAAAATTATGTTGCATCATCTAATAGATTGCCGGAGAAGAGAGTGAGTGAGGAGTTTGAGCACATCGGTGTAGACATGGGCTTAGCGTTATCCTTAGTGTCCTTGTGTAAAAGATCTGTAACATAGCGACATTGACTTAGATGCAACCCATAATTTGTTCGAGTAACTTCTATACCAAGAAAATAAGACAACCCAAATCTTTAAGAGAAAATTGAGTATAAAGGGAAGTGATAAACCGGGATATGTGAGGTGGACTTTTGCTGGTGAGGACAATGTCATCCACGTAAACAAGCATGTAGAGGAGAATGATATCCTTGTTGTAAATAAAGAGCGATGGATCAGCTAAAGAGTTTGTGAAGCCCGAGTGGAGGAGAAAATTTCGTAGCTCTATATACCAAGCACGAGGTGTTTGTTTGAGACCATAAACCGCCTTGCAAAGTCGGAAAATTGCATTGGGATTGTCCTTGTCTTGAAACCCCGGCGGTTGGACCATATACACTTCTTCATCGAGACGACTTTGTAGAAAAGCATTGTTGACATCTAGTTGCGTTAAGGACCAGTCCCGTGTAACAGCAGTGCTAAGAACAATGCGAATAGTGGCGGGTTTGACAACCGGACTGAAAGTCTCTTGATAGTCAATACCTGGTCTTTGACTGTAGCCTTTAGCCACTAAGCGCGCCTTGTAACGATCGATAGAGCCATCTGATTTTCTCTTTATTGTGAAGATCCATCTGCAACCAAAAACATTAGAAGCATTAGAGGGATGAACGAGATCCCATGTATGATTTTTGATTTGAGAATTGATTTCATCACTCGTGGCTTTTCGCCAATGTGGACACTTGAGAGCTTCAGCCACAGTCTTTGGTATCTTGTCTAGGAGGACATAAACTGTGGCGGTGAGGTTCAACTTTTGAACAGGTTTCTTTAGCCGGTTACTCTTGCGTAGAGGTGGCGGTTGATGGAGGACTTCATCCTCTAAAGGTGGAGACGGCTGAGATGAATCCCGTGAGGGTGAAGATGCAGGTGCGGTGACAGGAGGTAGTGGTGACGTGGACGGTGAAGCTGCAGACGACGGTGTGGAGAGAAGTGGAGTAATCAGTTTCGGAGGGTCCGTGGCATTGGGAGAATCTGACATAGGAGGTGCAGATGATGGAGGTGTGTGTGGTGTAGTGATCGGCAATGAGAGTAGTGGCGGAAGAACCGTAACCATTTGCGGAGAGGATGTAGCGACAATGTCATGCGAGAGTGGGGAGGCGTCAAGAAATGTTGAGACCGAGAATGGAAAAACTGTTTCATGAAAGAGAACATGACGAGAAGTATATATGCATGAAGTATTCCTATCTAGACAAAAATAAGCATGTTGAGTGGAAGAGTAACCAATAAAAACACATGGTGTGGATCGAGCATATAATTTATGAGAGGTATACAATTTTAGCCAAGGAAAACATAAGCACCCAAAAACTCGAAGATTTTGATAATTTGAATTTGTACCATACAACCGATATAACGGTGTTTGAAAATCAAGGGGCTGTGATGGCATTCGATTAATTAAATAGACAGCCATACCAAAAGCATACGTCCAATAAGACCTAGGTATCGATGCATGAGACATAAGGGCTAGACCGGTTTCGATAATTTGTCGATGTCGTCTTTCAGCAATCTCATTATGTTCAGGCATGTGAGGTGGGCTAGTCAAATGAGATATACCATGACTTGAGAGGAAAGTCTGTAGACCAAT